>JASANF010010083.1:0-22930 GCA_030248245.1 Trissonchulus sp. WLG1_4 | reverse complement strand
AAAAATAAATGTTACTCCTCTAAACATGAGCCAGCTAGGTTAGTTGCTGCACGCGCTGAACTGGTTCGAAGTCATTCGGCTAGGGATTACCAGAGCCACGACCAGACAGCCAATCAGAAACACTCGCCTGCTCGGCAACACAAGCGCAGTGTCGGCGGAGGCCGGGGCTAATTGCCAGAGCTGCGACGGCCTGATCTGGCCAAGCCACTAGGGATCACGTGACCACGGGCCCAGACAGTGGCCGTCTGAAGATTGATTACTTGCATCCAAATTACCAGCCTGCAGCTACAGCTTATTATCCAAACAAAGCTAGCAGCTCGGGGCCTGCCATTCAGCGCTCTAGCTCGGAGCTGTCAGCCAATCAGGAAAGCGAGGAATGGACCAATAAGCGTCGAGCGTTCGTGAAACGCTCAGTGACAGCTGAGGAAGGAGGCGGGGCTTATTGGAGCTCAGATGGAGGGTCGGCTGGCTCTGCTTCAATTTCTCCTAAGCTGCGCTCAAATCAGTTCTGAAGCACACATCATTTGAGCGCCCCCGCCACTCAGAATGGAACAAGTCCTCTGCCGTCCGCCACCACCACCACCAGAGATACCTTGCGTCGATCCTGCTCAGCAAGGGTGTTTTACGCAGACACTGAGCCGGGTCTAGATGCCGGACAGACCCCCTTCTAGCCAGACCACACAAAAGTCGCCCGTTCACGCCCAGTCCCCCGATGAGCCGCCGCAGAGCTCCGGATGCGGGCTACCCCTACCACCACCAGCCCTACTACGACGTGCCCCCGGACCGCGGTCGACATGAACGAGTTCAACCAAAATATTCCACTGGAAGTCATCCACATGTGCGCAAAATTTCTGGACCCCGGCTTGAACGCTCGCCCGCTGTTTACGCTGACGATCATGACGTTTACTCTTCACCTAATTATTTGGATCCGTCCCCACCCCGGCGACATGTGCGCCACAGATCAGTGCAGGAGCGACCCACGGCTTATACGGATTGGGCGGCACGCGAAGAACAAAGAAATGGGTATTATGAGGACTTTGTGATTCGTGATCGTTGGGTGTCGGATCCTCGATTTTATGAGGACGTAAGGGGGAGTGGAGGGCCACCGGTACATAACGGTCGTTGTTCCCCAGAACTTCGAGAACAAATGCCCCGTCGTCGATTGCCGGCTATTCCTAAAACACCCCCTATGACCATGGTCGCTCCTGAAATCAGTACCCAACCACCTTCCCCAGACCAAATGCGTTCTAACCGTCGAATTTCCCCCGCTCACGCGAAATACCGTAAGTCCCCGCCCCCTAAGATAACCGCTCACCCGCCGCCCAGACGATGTTTGCCGCAGGAGCCACCTGATTTTAGCCAATCTTTGCGACAAGCGAGTTTCGAACAAATTGACCGTGAAACTCCCCCCAAATCTCAGACTCCTCCGCCACCCGCGATTCGATCCGCCGGGGCTCCGGGCTACCAACCCTCCTTTCATATCGCCAACCGATTGGGCCATGACAAACACGTCTGTCATCGGCGTGGCTCGGATCAAACTTTGGAATCATACATGGGCACAACTTGCACCTGTGACGTTTTCTCCGACGGTGCGACCTCTCAGGCAGACTACAGCACATCCACGGAAAATCTGGACAGCAAATCTTCGACGGATGCCGAGAATGGAACGGTCACTCCAACCTCCCCCGCGCCCAGCTCGGTGATTCCCGACGATTTGACTGAAACCGATGAAACTCGAACAATCGCCGAATCGTCCATCGATGCAAATGACGGGGAAATCGAGGCCTCTGAGGAACCGCCTCCGGAAAAAGCTGAAATTCGAGCCTGGCCTGAAGTCGAATCCCATTCCGGTGGTTTTGGCTGCGTCAAATTTTCCATACAATATTTTCCGTTGCGCAAACGGCTGCGGATTTGGATTAACCGAGCGGACAATTTAGGCGGCCAGCTAAGGCCGGATAAAGAGTGGAACACTTTTGTTAAAGTTTGTCTGATGCCAGGAAAAGTGCAAAAACAACAGTCTAGGGTTGTCAAAAGACGTCGGGATGCTCTTTTTAATGAGGAATTTTTCTTCGATAATGTCACTAGTCAGGATATTAACTCAAAAACTGTTCTGCTGAAAGTCTGCCATGCTACGGTCAAAAATAGACACGATGTTATTGGCGAAATCGAAATTGAACTGAAGGATGTGAATGGACTTTTGACCAAGAAGGAAATTCGCCTGGCCAGAGAACTGACACCCAAAGTTTCAAAGGTAAATTTGCATGCAATATTTCTACCTTGTTTTGTAAATGTTAGCATGAAATTGCATTCATATCTAGCCAGATCAATTAGTTGATCCTTGAGACAAAGGTGCCTTTTTAGTATATAGCATTTTATTACTGTAAGAGTTTGGTATTTAAGGTCAAAGTGAGCCATTGTCATAATGTCAAGCACATTGGTAATGATAAGCACATGATAATGTTAAGTCATACTTTATAGCAGCTCCAAAGAAGTATATTTCTTTCCGACAGCAATTTAGTTACATTTTTAAAGTACATACGTTTCAAATTCTAATTGTCTGATTTGTATGACAATTTTCACCATAATGTTTGAGGCTTTGACTAAAGTCATAATGGTTTTTCCAGTTTTTTCTAAAACGTTTTTGGTATTTTATAGTACAAAACGGTAGTGACAAGGATAAGGACGACTATATGAACTGGGCTTTACTTATTAGTTATTAGTGCTGTTCACTTTTTGCCGGCTGAACGAGCAAACGGCGGTTGAATTAATCCTAAGTTGCACTGTTGAAGCCCGGTTAACACGACGCAATTTTTCTAGCAACTAGGCTTTCACGTAATTTTCACGCAACTTATAAATAAGCTGTCACACGAAGCAATTTTTAGGCAATGAGCACGCAATTTTCGAGTAACTAGTTGGGTGCAATTTTCACGCAACCACCAATCAAAATATAGTATTCTAAACGCCCGCTCAGACTTGCAGCTCAGATTTGGAATATCTTTTAAAAAACTACAGGATTTCGGAGGAAGGGGAAGGGGTGTGTGTTTGTGTGTGTGTGTGTGTGTGTGTGTGTGTGTGTGTGTTAGAAAACAAAACACCAGGGGCATTGGAATGTATAGGTATATTTGTTCTTCTACTGAACTGTGTTCTCAGCTATCCACGAGACTAGCGGTGTCCTACTGGCAAAAGTGTCCTACTTGGGCAAAAGTGTCCCCCTTGCACTTCTGGTGTACCAACTCGTAAAAAAGCTATTCTCAAAACCTGAACACATTCTAAAAAGAGATTTCAACTTTAAATGCTTTAAACAACTTTTAACAACATGCGTAACTAATTAACCTTAATAAGGTTTCATACTTCAGTATGGCTATGGCATCACAGATAGATTGAAACAGTGCCGTTTAGTTAGAATAAACTGACATACGGTCGAAGAGCATACGACTATGCGGCTGAACTGAACGCACTAAAGGCTGAAGTGCTTTCTCTGCCGGTCAACTTGTCCGGATGTTTGTTCATCCGATTCAAACCGACCCGAGATAAATTCCAACCGTACTCGACCTGACCCGACCCGAACTAACCCGACTTCTCGTCAAGCTGCTATACAAACTCTCAAACACAAAATTTTCATGTCAGTTTTCTGTTATTAGTTTTTCTTGATATGTAGTAGATACGCTCCGCGAATCTCTAGTCTAGTAGTAATTCTGCCAGCCTCTATGAGCGTGAAAAAATGGTCAAAATGGCAAAATTTAACGTCAAAATCTAGGATTTATACACAAATTTTTGACCCGAACTTACCCGCTCAACCCGCGGGTCGGGAAATCTCAACCCGACCCGAGAGCCTACCCGAGCATAAATAATATACCTATGTATATCAAAGCAAAAATATTTCGACCATAACAAGTCAAATGAAAATTTCAATCAGATTTTTTCCCGCTAATACAAAATCAAGTAACAGTTGATTTGATTTGAAGAAGTGCATTGAAAAAAAATCGAAACTTGTTGGCAAAAACTGAAAGCTGGGTGTAAACTAGTGAGCACTAACCGTTGCGTATATTCGAAACACTATTTTGAGTGAGCAGCTTAGCGTAAACTACGGGGGGACACTTTTGCCCGAGGTAGGACAATTTTGCCTGGACAAAAGTGTCCCCCCGGACACTTTTGCCTAGTCAAAACTGTCCGGGGGACACTTTTGCCTAGTCAAAAGTGTCCGGGAGACCCTTTTGACTAGGCAAAAGTGTCCGGGGGGACACTTTTCACCAGGCAAAAGTGTCCGGTGGGACACTTTTGCCCGTGACTCCGGCTTAAATTCAATTGGTAGTTACGTGAAAATTGCTTGTGGCAGTCTCGCAGCGATCGACTGCAAAATTTCAGCTGCGTGAAATTTGCATCAAAATTGCTTCAAAAATTGCTTGTTTCCACGAAGCAATTTTCACGCAACTGAAGTTTCCTGAAAATTGCGTGAAAATTGCTTCGTCTAGTAACCGGGCTTAATGAATACTGCAGCTTTTATCGCTGTTCTGCCCAATTTCCTATATGTGGTTTTCACTGATAAAATTTTATGCAAACCGCAAACTATGTACGTCAGTTAATTCAAATGTTTTTTTTTAATTTTCATAGCTATTTTTTATCATGAAATCGCGTGCTATTTCGTGTTCCTCAATTGACGAATTTCTGAGCAGTCGTTGAGTGATAATAATTAAGCCCGATAATTTTGAAGGAGTTTGTCAGAAAGTTTATTAATTGGGTTGTTTACTTGCTAAAGCTACTTTTATGTCAAAGTAGATTTCTGAAATTTGCATGATCTAACTAAAACGATCAAAAAATACATAAAACCTTTTTAGT
Source organism: Trissonchulus sp. WLG1_4 (assembly GCA_030248245.1). Taxonomy (NCBI): domain Eukaryota; kingdom Metazoa; phylum Nematoda; class Enoplea; order Enoplida; family Ironidae; genus Trissonchulus; species Trissonchulus sp. WLG1_4. The sequence continues at coordinate 18,094 of JASANF010010083.1, read as the reverse complement.
TGATGTCATCTTATCATATTATGTATTTGCCGCTTTTATAATATTGAGGAAATGTTTAATCATTTTTAAATTAGTTTCAAATGTTTACTACTGTCATTCCTATATTACGAAATTAATATTTACTCTTACCAATTTTGCTTACAAGCTTAGTGTGTCTCGTTTAGATCAGATGGACTAGATTTGATTTATGAATTGTATATTTCTGACTTTTGAAAAATAAACCAAATATTCAAATTTTTTCAAACTATTTTTTGTAATTGACTGCAGCATAATCACACATGGGGTGATCTATGCAGAATTTCTTTTATACAAATTTTTCATGGTTTTCATGGGCCATAACTTTTTATACAACAGTCGTACATTAATAATTTTAGCGTCATGTGTGAGAAAAATAGCAGTGCTTTTAAATGATGGGTCACATGACCATCCAACTCGGTTGTATGTAAACGTCAATAAAACTTTAGGCAATTCTTTGACAATTGTAAGACGCGCTTCGAATAGAAACTAAAATTTCTTTTCAAGATTATATAATTTAGTTGTATCAAGCAGCTACAGTTGGGTATCTTAAAGTGGGTGATCACTAAGAAAATGAAATGTATATGCGGTAATATATTTTCATCCGACTGTTTGATTCTGTATGCTGTAAGTTAATTTGTAAGCGAATAGATCTGTCAGCCCAGGCTGGCTATATTACATACCAGCGAGTACTCAGCGAGTACCTACCATTTTACTGTAAATTAACTCTAGAAGTTTGACCTACCCAAATTAACATAATTTATTAGCTTAACGTCACAGTAGCTGTATGAGCGAAGTTAAGAATGAATAAGAATTTGAATTTATGAATAGTGAAGATTATGACTTGTGAGGCAAATTTAAGAAAATTTATTGGATATTGATTGATGATATATTTTCACAACTTCAAGTCCCATCATGCTATTTCTTTATGTATAACAGTCTTTAGCGTTTATAATATGCAGCTGACTTTTTGCGCAAGTTTTTTTAAACTTTTCCATTCATGTTCCACAAACGTTTTTGAAACCATGAGTGTGAGTATCACATTCCCCTTTGAGGCTGTGGCACCTAAACTTTCACCCAAACTCCAATGATGAGCCGGCTTATATTATCCTCATCTATCCCTATCAAAGTTTTGTTAAGCATTATTCTGTTTGAATGTCAGATGTGAAGCGTAGGCCATTCGTTCAAAAACTATATTCTCTCGGGATTTTGTCAAAATTAAGGCAGAAATTGCTACTTCATAGAAAGGCGCGTAGAGGTCTGAAACGCGTTGAATTCGTTGAATGGGCTCACTGTCTAGTAAATACTGTTGGAGTCCGTTCAGCTCAGCCAGTCAGCTGGGAAGAATAAAAAACCTAAAAATTGTTATAAATGCAAACGACATTGAGCTGCAATAATGACGTTAAAAAATCTAATGAAACAGTCCAAAAGTCAAGGCATACTCGTGAATACACTGCAACAATGCTAGATATATATGTATGTAGGTATGTAATAATATATCCAATTAAAAACTTCATTCAAGTTTAAGTTCAAACTTTTTAGTTCTGTTCAAGTTTAAAACTACTTTTCAAGTCTAATGTGAATGGCTTTGTGCTTGCAGCTGATTGCATGAATCATTTCATCGAACATCACTCACGTATGAATTGCTTGAAAAAATCTGACCCTTTGTCAGTGTATAAAAATAGTACCATTATAGTATAGCAGTGTTGTCGTTACTCTTACGAGCATAAGACACTTCCTCAGACCCTGTTCTTAGTAGACCGAAATAAGAAATAAGCAATAAAGAAAAAAGAACTGAACTAAGGATTGTGGGGTAGAAATTTTAACAAGCTCTTCTGCTGAGTGAGGAACTGAGGAGCTGTTACATTGTGAGGCTCCAAAGAAATATTAAACGCCGCCACCTTTTGTGGATAAAATTATTTTCAAATTCCGATTTCTGCACACATTAACTGCTGAGTAGCTTTGAAGTTTTTCAAGCAACAAAAAGTGATGAATTTAATTTTGAAGTTAAAAACAGTTTTAAATAGGATGTCTCACCGAGATTCGAACTGGGATCAATGGATTAAGACTCCAATGCTAACCAATACACTATGAGACCTCTTGCTAGAAGATGTTAACTTCGACTATTGAAGTTCTTCTTCGACAAATCACAGTTACAGTAGTATATACTAGATGTAATTTTTTATTTAAGCAATATAAAAATAATTTAGTTGTTTCAACTTCATAACAACAATACTATTGTAAGACATTTCCAGCATTCTAGTAATTTCTTACGTACTTTTGTACGTCTGTTTGATTACTTACTACACTGAAAGTCAATGTTTAATGCAAGGAAAGAAGGCTCTTCACTTGCAGGGTATATATCCGCGCGATCAGTTGCGTTTTAAGGGCGTTGTTGGGAAAGTGTCTCACTTTTCTATTTAATCAGACAGACACTATTGCGTCTTTTGAGGGCAAAGCTTGTAATACAGCTTGCTTGCACTGTTTTGCAGTTTGCACATTTGCACATACTGTCAATATTTTCCCATCTGCACTTATTATGTTTTAGAAAATTTCACTTATGCTACCTTCTCCTCGTAAAGTAAGACTTTTTCAGCATGTTTCCATTTTAAACTTTTTTGCTTTGTGACCAAACTATCTTGATACTATTTCTTTTTTTATTTGATACTTCCTATTCCAGCAAACACTGAATGGACAAAAAATACTTTTGTACAGTTAATAGCATGAATTAACTTTTAAATATTTCATGTTATAGCATTTAGCGTATACGTACCTACTCCTTACATACAGTAGTGAACGGTAGGTAGATAGGTATAAGTGTAGCATCTTTTCGTTATGCGGTTTGCATTTGTCATCTATGTGAAGATAAAGGTGAAGAGGGGGTATATACCTAGCAGAAACGTCAGAAATTTGGTGCGAAGTTACATAGTCACGAGTTACGACCATGGAACAAGCTAATGTGATACGGTCTTTATACTGATTTTTCCTGTTGTGCCACAGCACAACAGGTCTTTATTTTAATTTTGATTTTGGAGATTAACACTGAGCTTGTGTCATTTCTATTGTCCGTACGTTCGTTTAGTTTACATTCTCCAAGAAATCTGCGTGCGTCACACTTACAACAACAGTGAAATTCTTGCACAGTCTTATAGTGTGCGTTTGTTTTACACTATTTACCAGTTTTAAGTGGCGGGCGTCACAGAAAGTTTCACACTATGGTATGTTTTAAGTGGCGGGAGTCGCATACTTGTATAACGACATTAAGGTAATGTAGCTGGCATCAACAGCACAGTTTGTAAACAAATTAAATCCATATCGTCATGACTTGAATAAAACACTAGTCACAGTTTTTGATTGTTGTTAATAAATTGGTAATAAGACTGACTTATGATTGTACTATTTGCCGGAAAATAGCTTCAACTATGTAGTGTACAGTGCTCAATAAATTCCAGTGACACACAGGGTCTTTGGTGACAGTTTTTAATCGGAAACGGCTGTCAAACTTGCGAAACGGTAATTTTCCATTTAATTTTGCGCCATTTATGCTATACTTCATCTCTGTGGGGTTTTTTTCTTGTGCTTGTGCTTGTGCTGTTTGTGCGTTGTGGTGGGTTGTGTGTGTTGTGTGTGCTTGTGCTGTGTGTAGGTGTTGGTTTTTGTGTGTTTGTATTTTTCTTTTCTTTGTGTTTTGGTGGTTGGTTTGTTGGGTTTTTTTGTTTTGTTTTCTTAATGGTGCATTCCTGAATGCATTTTTCTTTAATGAATATTCAAGTAACGAAAGTTCATTGTTTAAGTTTTAGCGACAAAATAAGTGCGCTTTTATAATCTTGCGCTTGTATACTAACAAAAGCTTTTATGTCATAAACTCAAAGTGTGGGTTGCTTCCGCTCTGTTAGGATATGGGATATATATTTGAACTTGGGTAGACCCTCTGGTTATGTGCCTGCAACGTTACTGGACACTCCACTCTCATCGTCTCTATGATGATCATACCTAAAGACGCAAGAGGCACTTTGTTATATGACAATAGAAGCTTATTAGAGAGAAAATTTGTTAGAGATATTTTACACAGTTGATGACAAATGCAAACCGCATAACGAAAAGATGCTACACTTATACCTATGTACCTACCGTTCACTACTGTATGTAAGGAGTAGGTACGTATACGCTAAATGCTATAACATGAAATATTTAAAAGTTAATTCATGCTATTAACTGTACAAAAGTATTTTTTGTCCATTCAGTGTTTGCTGGAATAGGAAGTATCAAATAAAAAAAGAAATAGTATCAAGATAGTTTGGTCACAAAGCAAAAAAGTTTAAAATGGAAACATGCTGAAAAAGTCTTACTTTACGAGGAGAAGGTAGCATAAGTGAAATTTTCTAAAACATAATAAGTGCAGATGGGAAAATATTGACAGTATGTGCAAATGTGCAAACTGCAAAACAGTGCAAGCAAGCTGTATTACAAGCTTTGCCCTCAAAGTCAAAAGACGCAATAGTGTCTGTCTGATTAAATAGAAAAGTGAGACACTTTCCCAACAACGCCCTTAAAACGCAACTGATCGCGCGGATATATACCCTGCAAGTGAAGAGCCTTCTTTCCTTGCATTAAACATTGACTTTCAGTGTAGTAAGTAATCAAACAGACGTACAAAAGTACGTAAGAAATTACTAGAATGCTGGAAATGTCTTACAATAGTATTGTTGTTATGAAGTTGAAACAACTAAATTATTTTTATATTGCTTAAATAAAAAATTACATCTAGTATATACTACTGTAACTGTGATTTGTCGAAGAAGAACTTCAATAGTCAAAGTCAACATCTTCTAGCAAGAGGTCTCATAGTGTATTGGTTAGCATTGGAGTCTTAATCCATTGATCCCAGTTCGAATCTCGGTGAGACATCCTATTTAAAACTGTTTTTAACTTCAAAAATAAATTCATCACTTTTTGTTGCTTGAAAAACTTCAAAGCTACTCAGCAGTTAATGTGTGCAGAAATCGGAATTTGAAAATAATTTTATCCACAAAAGGTGGCGTTTAATATTTCTTTGGAGCCTCACAATGTAACAGCTCCTCAGTTCCTCACTCAGCAGAAGAGCTTGTTAAGATTTCTACCCCACAATCCTTAGTTCAGTTCTTTGTTCTTTATTGCTTATTTCTTATTTCGGTCTACTAAGAACAGGGTCTGAGGAAGTGTCTTATGCTCGTAAGAGTAACGACAACACTGCTATACTATAATGGTGCTAATTTTATACACTGACAAAGGGTCAGATTTTTTCAAGCAATTCATACGTGAGTGATGTTCGATGAAATGATTCATGCAATCAGCTGCAAGCACAAAGCCATTCACATTAGACTTGAAAAGTAGTTTTAAACTTGAACAGAACTAAAAAGTTTGAACTTGAACTTGAATGAAGTTTTTAATTGGATATATTATTACATACATATGTACATATATATCTAGCATTGTTGCAGTGTATGTACGAGTATGCCTTGACTTTTGGACTGTTTCATTACTTTTGGACTGTTTCATTAGATTTTTTAACGTCATTATTGCAGCTCAATGTCGTTTGCATTTATAACAATTTTTAGGTTTTTTATTCTTCCCAGCTGACTGGCTGAGCTGAACGGACTCCAACAGTATTTACTAGACAGTGAGCCCATTCAACGAATTCAACGCGTTTCAGACCTCTACGCGCCTTTCTATGAAGTAGCAATTTCTGCCTTAATTTTGACAAAATCCCGAGAGAATATAGTTTTTGAACGAATGGCCTACGCTTCACATCTAACATTCAAACAGAATAATGTTTAACAAAACTTTGATAGGGATAGATGAGGATAATATAAGCCGGCTCATCATTGGAGTTTGGGTGAAAGTTTAGGTGCCACAGCCTCAAAGGGGAATGTGATACTCACACTCATGGTTTCAAAAACGTTTGTGGAACATGAATGGAAAAGTTTAAAAAAACTTGCGCAAAAAAGTCAGCTGCATATTATAAACGCTAAAGACTGTCATACATAAAGAAAAGCATGATGGGACTTGAAGTTGTGAAAATATATCATCAATCAATATCCAATAAATTTTCTTAAATTTGCCTCACAAGTCATAATCTTCACTATTCATAAATTCAAATTCTTATTCATTCTTAACTTCGCTCATACAGCTACTGTGACGTTAAGCTAATAAATTATGTTAATTTGGGTAGGTCAAACTTCTAGAGTTAATTTACAGTAAAATGGTAGGTACTCGCTGAGTACTCGCTGGTATGTAATTCAGCCAGCCTGGGCTGACAGATCTATTCGCTTACAAATTAACTTTCAGCATACAGAATCAAACAGTCGGATGAAAATATATTACCGCATATACATTTCATTTTCTTACCCAACTGTAGCTGCTTGATACAGCTAAATTATATAATCTTGAAAAGAAGTTTGAGTTTCTATTCGAAGCGCGTCTTACAATTGTCAAAGAATTGCCTAAAGTTTTATTGACGTTTACATACAACCGAGTTGGATGGTCATGTGACCCATCATTTAAAAGCACTGCTATTTTTCTCACACATGACGCTAAAATTATTAATGTACGACTGTTGTATAAAAAGTTATGGCGCATGAAAACCATGAAAAATTTGTATAAAAGAAATTCTGCATAGATCACAGCATGTGTGATTATGCTGCAGTCAATTACAAAAAATAATTTGAAAAAATTTGAATATTTGGTTTATTTTTCAAAAGTCAGAAATATACAATTCATCAAATTCACATAGTCCATCTGATCTAAACGAGACACACTAAGCTTGTAAGCAAAATTGGTAAGAGTAAACATTAATTTCGTAATATAGAAATGACAGTAGTAAACATTTGAAACTAATTTAAAAATGATTGAACATTTCCTCAATATTATAAAAACGGCAAATACATAATATGATAAGATGACATCAACTAAAAAGGTTTTATGTATTTTTTGATCGTTTTAGTTAGATCATGCAAATTTCAGAAATCTACTTTGACATAAAAGTAGCTTTAGCAAGTAAACAAACCAATTAATAAACTTTCTGACAAACTCCTTCAATATTATCGGGCTTAATTATTATCACTCAACGACTGCTCAGAAATTCGTCAATCGAGGAACACGACATAGCACGCGATTTCATGATAAAAAATAGCTATGAAAATTAAAAAAAACATTTGAGTTAACTGACGTACATAGTTTGCGGTTTGCATAAAATTTTATCAGTGAAAACCACATATAAAAATATAGGAAATTGGGCAGAACAGCGATAAAAGCTGTAGTATTCATTAAGCCCGGTTACTAGACGAAGCAATTTTCACGCAATTTTCAGGAAACTTCAGTTGCGTGAAAATTGCTTCGTGGAAACAAGCAATTTTTGAAGCAATTTTGTTGCAAATTTCACGCAGCTGAAATTTTGCAGTCGATCGCTGCGAGACTGCCACAAGCAATTTTCACGCAACTACCAATTGAATTTAAGCCGGAGTCACGGGCAAAAGGGGGACTCGGCGGTGGGGGGCCCCCCCCCCCCCCCCCCCCCACTTCTTTCCCATCTTTTCTCCTCTCCAACACTCTTTTTTGTTCGAAATCTGATTTCTTCTTTCAATATTTTTCTTTTCTAGTATTTTTTCTCGTCTCTGTCGTTCCCCCGACGGTGTTTTATAACCTAATTTCTAATTCCTTTTCCTTTCCCTCTGAGCTGCAGAATCTACTAACTAAGATCCAGCGTATCTCTACATATAAAAAAACTAATAACAAAAACACAAAAATTTTTTTTGAGATTTATACACTTGACAGAGTCGGTTAGTTCGGTCGGGTGATCGTGATTTCTCGGTCGTTACGAGAACAAACATCCGACAATCCCAAAACACTTCACCTTATCGTCATTCACCCATATCTATCTCTTCCCTATCATTTCACTAAACGCACTTTCACTATCTGACCATACCATACTAATAAAACCTATTAATAATTATTACGCTTTGTAAATTTTAAAGCATTTAAATTAAATCTCTTTTTAAATTGTTCGTTTTAGATACTTTTTTCGAGTTGTACACCAAAGGCAAGGGGGACACTTTTGCCAAGTAGGACACTTTTGCCCGTGACACCGCTAGTCTCGTGGTTAGCTGAGAACACAGTTCAGTAGAAGAACAAATATACCTATACATTCCAATGCCCCTGGTGTTTTGTTTTCTAACACACACACACACACACACACAAACACACACCCCTTCCCCTTCCTCCGAAATCCTGTAGTTTTTTAAAAGATATTCCAAATCTGAGCTGCAAGTCTGAGCGGGCGTTTAGAATACAATATTTTGATTGGTGGTTGCGTGAAAATTGCACCCAACTAGTTGCTCGAAAATTGCGTGCTCATTGCCTAAAAATTGCTTCGTGTGACAGCGTATTCATAAGTTGCGTGAAAATTACGTGAAAGCCTAGTTGCTTGAAAAATTGCGTCGTGTTAACCGGGCTTCAACAGTGCAACTTAGGATTAATTCAACCGCCGTTTGCTCGTTCAGCCGGCAAAAAGTGAACAGCACTAATAATAAGTAAAGCCCAGTTCATATAGTCGTCCTTATCCTTGTCACTACCGTTTTGTACTATAAAATACCAAAAAACGTTTTAGAAAAAACTGGAAAAACCATTATGACTTTAGTCAAAGCCTCAAACATTATGGTGAAAATTGTCATACAAATCAGACAATTAGAATTTGAAACGTATGTACTTTAAAAATGTAACTAAATTGCTGTCGGAATGAAATATACTTCTTTGGAGCTGCTATAAAGTATGACTTAACATTATCATGTGCTTATCATTACCAATGTGCTTGACATTATGACAATGGCTCACTTTGACCTTAAATACCAAACTCTTACAGTAATAAAATGCTATATACTAAAAAGGCACCTTTGTCTCAAGGATCAACTAATTGATCTGGCTAGATATGAATGCAATTTCATGCTAACATTTACAAAACAAGGTAGAAATATTGCATGCAAATTTACCTTTGAAACTTTGGGTGTCAGTTCTCTGGCCAGGCGAATTTCCTTCTTGGTCAAAAGTCCATTCACATCCTTCAGTTCAATTTCGATTTCGCCAATAACATCGTGTCTATTTTTGACCGTAGCATGGCAGACCTTCAGCAGAACAGTTTTTGAGTTAATATCCTGACTAGTGACATTATCGAAGAAAAATTCCTCATTAAAAAGAGCATCCCGACGTCTTTTGACAACCCTAGACTGTTGTTTTTGCACTTTTCCTGGCATCAGACAAACTTTAACAAAAGTGTTCCACTCTTTATCCGGCCTTAGCTGGCCGCCTAAATTGTCCGCTCGGTTAATCCAAATCCGCAGCCGTTTGCGCAACGGAAAATATTGTATGGAAAATTTGACGCAGCCAAAACCACCGGAATGGGATTCGACTTCAGGCCAGGCTCGAATTTCAGCTTTTTCCGGAGGCGGTTCCTCAGAGGCCTCGATTTCCCCGTCATTTGCATCGATGGACGATTCGGCGATTGTTCGAGTTTCATCGGTTTCAGTCAAATCGTCGGGAATCACCGAGCTGGGCGCGGGGGAGGTTGGAGTGACCGTTCCATTCTCGGCATCCGTCGAAGATTTGCTGTCCAGATTTTCCGTGGATGTGCTGTAGTCTGCCTGAGAGGTCGCACCGTCGGAGAAAACGTCACAGGTGCAAGTTGTGCCCATGTATGATTCCAAAGTTTGATCCGAGCCACGCCGATGACAGACGTGTTTGTCATGGCCCAATCGGTTGGCGATATGAAAGGAGGGTTGGTAGCCCGGAGCCCCGGCGGATCGAATCGCGGGTGGCGGAGGAGTCTGAGATTTGGGGGGAGTTTCACGGTCAATTTGTTCGAAACTCGCTTGTCGCAAAGATTGGCTAAAATCCGGTGGCTCCTGCGGCAAACATCGTCTGGGCGGCGGGTGAGCGGTTATCTTAGGGGGCGGGGACTTACGGTATTTCGCGTGAGCGGGGGAAATTCGACGGTTAGAACGCATTTGGTCTGGGGAAGGTGGTTGGGTACTGATTTCAGGAGCGACCATGGTCACAGGGGGTGTTTTAGGAATAGCCGGCAATCGACGACGGGGCATTTGTTCTCGAAGTTCTGGGGAACAACGACCGTTATGTACCGGTGGCCCTCCACTCCCCCTTACGTCCTCATAAAATCGAGGATCCGACACCCAACGATCACGAATCACAAAGTCCTCATAATACCCATTTCTTTGTTCTTCGCGTGCCGCCCAATCCGTATAAGCCGTGGGTCGCTCCTGCACTGATCTGTGGCGCACATGTCGCCGGGGTGGGGACGGATCCAAATAATTAGGTGAAGAGTAAACGTCATGATCGTCAGCGTAAACAGCGGGCGAGCGTTCAAGCCGGGGTCCAGAAATTTTGCGCACATGTGGATGACTTCCAGTGGAATATTTTGGTTGAACTCGTTCATGTCGACCGCGGTCCGGGGGCACGTCGTAGTAGGGCTGGTGGTGGTAGGGGTAGCCCGCATCCGGAGCTCTGCGGCGGCTCATCGGGGGACTGGGCGTGAACGGGCGACTTTTGTGTGGTCTGGCAGAAGGGGTCTGTCCGGCATCTAGACCCGGCTCAGTGTCTCCGTAAAACACCCTTGCTGAGCAGGATCGACGCAAGGTATCTCTGGTGGTGGTGGTGGCGGACGGCAGAGGACTTGTTCCATTCTGAGTGGCGGCGCTCAAATGATGTGTGCTTGAGAACTGATTTGAGCGCAGCTTAGGAGAAATTGAAGCAGAGCCAGCCGACCCTCCATCTGAGCTCCAGTAAGCCCCGCCTCCTTCCTCAGCTGTCACTGAGCGTTTCACGAACGCTCGACGCTTATTGGTCCATTCCTCGCTTTCCTGATTGGCTGACAGCTCCGAGCTAGAGCGCTGAATGGCAGGCCCCGAGCTGCTAGCTTTGTTTGGATAATAAGCTGTAGCTGCAGGCTGGTAATTTGGATGCAAGTAATCAATCTTCAGACGGCCACTGTCTGGGCCCGTGGTCACGTGATCCCTAGTGGCTGGCCAATCAGCGTCGCAGCTCTGGCAATTAGCCCCGCCTCCGCCGACACTGCGCTTGTGTTGCCGAGCAGGCGAGTGTTTCTGATTGGCTGTCTGGTCGTGGCTCTGGTAATCCCTAGCCGAATGACTTCGAACCAGTTCAGCGCGTGCAGCAACTAACCTAGCTGGCTCATGTTTAGAGGAGTAACATTTATTTTTCTCACAGGGTACGGGGCCGCCTCCTAGTTCAAGGCACCGTTGCATAATATATGGTTAAGCGTTATTCCTGCGTTGTCTTCCTATACACACTTATCTGCTGCTATATATTATACTTTCTGCTATTCCGTGTCCTGATTAGCAAAAGCGGCCACATTTATATAACAGATAGGCTGGCGGGTTAAGCTGATATTATGAGAGTAAGAAAGCTGAGAGCAAAGCAGAGAGAGCCTGTAGCTAATGCCTGAGTGCCGAGCCGGATTCGTTCCGAATTACAAGTAAATAATCAAGTTTCACCTTCAAGTATTCCAATTTTCTTTCACAAGCGCTCTGAGATTGGAGCGAGTCTTGATAGTGATACCTAGGCGGTCTACAATTCCATTAGGGGCCCCCTCTTCAAGGGATTGGGTCGGCACAGCATTTAGAGCTAAATGTTACGCTTGAAAAAATGCCCATGAGCTTCCTGTATTTTCCGTGTCCTGATTCATTAACTTGGCCTGCCCTGAAAAACACATTTAGAATAGATAATCACTTCAGAATTTAGAATTTGTCTTAAAAGATGACCAGATTTGCCGATGTTGTGAGAGTTCTGAACCCAGACCAGACTTAAAGTGTTCCTTGGCGATTTATGGCTGTTTTTTTGTCAGGACTGGGGCTAAACCATGATCAAGTCAAGTAACAGAGTGGTAAAAAATAATGGAAAATTGAAACTGTCTTCAAGCCTTGCATCTCTATGGCAGATTCTACAATGACGTATTGTGTGTATATATGTTATATGTCACAAAGCCTAACAGACGAATGTGTCATGAAAATCTGAGATGCGAAAGCTGCTACAACAATGCGGCACATAAGGTGTCGAGTTGGTAAAAAACTGAAAAAATATGAATTGTAGCAAAAACACAGCAATCATAGCTCCTGTTGATGGATTTTGGTTTACTTATAGATTCGTGGTTATTTTGAATGACAAAATAGTAAAAAACGCACTCAACAGACACATCATACTAAATAACATATGTAATTACAAAGTGCAGTGTGAAAAATTCCTCAATTTAAATAAGTTCCAGATAGATAAAAGTTCCACTCGTTCACTTGTGAGGCTTAAAAGCATACATACGTAGATATATATTACATGGCTTATTTTTGAAGAAATGAGAATTTGAAGCATCATATAGGTCCATATATGTAGGTAAAATTTCTATTTATCAAAGCAGTCCTTAGTACGTCTTTTTATTTCACGCACCACAACATTTATCCTTTAACTTTTGCCGGCCAAGATTATACTAAACCGGTGCTCATTTCCGATTACCATAAATGAGCAATAGCACTTTAAGGAGGATTACCGATTACATCCTTAAATGGGGCTGTCCTAAGGAACAATGTGCACAATAGGAGGAGCAAAAAAAGCTCTTATGAACGACCCCATGTCGTTTATCAATAATTCATGGCGTACTATGCCTGGCCAATTTTAGAAAACCACCTTTTCACATCCACTTCACTAAAAATTGGGCGGAAGGTTTGCTTGTTAGAATACGGCTGAAGAAATTTTTAAAAAAACATTTCGTATTTTGCCCAAGTTTGGTTTCATGAATGAACACGTTAAACAAGTCCAATATTGTACGTTTTCGAAGTGTTAGTGTTATTATTGAGACATGCCCAGTACCTCAAATAGAGACATATTTTATGATAAACTTATGTATATATAACTAATATATATATAACCATAAACTAAACTAGTTGCGTTTGCGATAGTATACGAAGAAACAAGTGTGGGGGCGCTCACTGGTTCAATTCACACAGGTTCATGTACCAGAGCGCAGCACAAAGGGTGCTACGTTTAATAGGTTTATATAGGTACTTATAATAACGTTCCTTACTACATCTATGGTTTGGAAAAATCAGTAGATACTGATACGTGACTGTGACCGTTTTCCTTATAAAAAACCTCTAATCAACTGCTGCGAACAGAAAGTCTATTGACTATTGCTTTTGGTCTACTTTACTACTGTTCTAGAGATCTACGACGGTTTCAAGCACGGAAAGTTTTTGAACTAGCTTACATAATGTACAAATTTTCACGGAGACGAAGACGACAAGAATAAACCAGCCTTGAAATTTCTTACGTACCTACGTATGTAGTCATACGTAATTTTACTTTATTTTGCTTGCATGTAACTCGCAAAAATCAGTGTAAAAAAAGTTATTTATTTTCAACCTGTGCTATTGATATGGTTTTGTAAAGTATATATAAGCTCTGTACATAAATTCACTCATATTTCTGCTAGAAGGGTTATTTTGTTTTCCACGTTAGCAATTACGCAGAATGACAGAAGTAAATTATGAATATTATGAAACCTATTCGATGCCTAAATTTACCATCGTTGGGTTTCTTTTTGTTCTCATTATTAAAGTTTTAGTAGAAATGCTGGATAAAAATGTAGGTCTTTCTCATAATTGCAGTGAAAATTAGCATTCACGTCAAATGGCGTGCCTAATAACTCATTTGAATGCTTAGGCTACTAATTTAGACCTACGTAATGCATTTGTAAAAGAAAGTCTTTCCAAAAACTGATTATTATTGGTTACTCACTAGGCAGTAGTACATTAGGTATATAATGGATAAGAGGCTTCTCTAGAGAGCTCAGAACTATGTATGTACATAAGTCTAATTTAATAATATCAAAATACAATTAAATCGGCACAAATTAAGATGTATACATACATACTCTATGTAGGTATGTACATAATGGCAAGAGTATGACACTCGTGTAGGTTAGGTATAGCACGATACAGAGAGCACTCATGCCCGCATCCCACTGCAGGTTTAAGGTTTAAGGTTTAACGTAGAACTTGATTTGAGCATATTGCACATTCCCCTGCATAGGTTTAAGGTTTAAGGTTTAAGGTTTAATGATGTTGAACAATTTCAACTTTTTGGTTTAAGGTTTAAGGATTCAGTTAATCAGCTACGAGCCGGAGGCGGAGCTTCTCCATTTTCACGTTTTGGGGGCTTGAACTGACAAAAGCGCTTAACCAATTTTTGCCTGAAAATGTTAAGTTATTTGCAAAATTCGGACACTTATTAGCAATTTTTTTGCGCTATTTGCTCATTTTTGAAGTAGTTTACAGCTAAGCTATCTGAGGCAATTTTTTCGGTCACTTTTTCAGCAACAAGGAGGGAGGCATGCCTCGCTCGATGTGTGAAAACTGAGGGAGAGCTTGTCCCGGAATCTCAAATCTTGGGCGGGGTTTCTCCCCGCAGACCCCCCATGTACATAATGTGCTGTAGCTTATCAAAACATATGAAATACATAAAAAAACTGGAAAAAAGTGCCAAGAAAATCTCAAGTGTCTCGATGTTTGTATAGCAGCTTCAGTAGAAGTCGGGTTGGGTCGGATCGGGTCGGGTCGGGTCGGGTCGGGTTAGACATGAGCTCGGGTCGGGTCGCGTCGGGTTATGAAATCTCGACCCGTTGCGAACTCTATACTATAGTGCAATCATCTTCTATGGTTGCATGTAGTTCTAGTGTTATACGGGAGAGTGGAGGCAGGTCTTGAAAAAGCACTGTTTGTGTGGGCGTGTGTATCATTCTGTGCACGTAGCTATATGCATCCTACGTACTTAATTGTGCATTACGTAGCTATAGAAGACTGTTGTGCGAGCATGTGTCAGATCAAACGAATAAACGATCAAACGTGTGCTGAGGCCGCCGTGTGCTAAAAACTCTTTATTTGCAACCTATGAGCAAAACTGCTTTGGCGACACTACCACCTTAAAGGTACATATATACGTATTTTCAAACATTCTGTGATGTTTTTACAACGTAGCTTTGAGTTAAGAATGAGTCTTTGTGTTACTTTGTTATCACTAACCAATGATTATGTACTAAATACGCCGAGTCTGCGCACTGACTGACTGCTTGTTTGTTTTAGTTGTAAACGAGTGGAACACTTTCTCTCTTGATCGAAGACTGAGAAAAAATAATGGACAAATGAACAACCGGTTTTCAAGGTCATTCAATTTAGTTTTTTGGTGGAGAAATTTGCGTTTTACAATTGAATCAAGATTTACAGAACAATTACCACTAGGCTTGTCTTAAAACTAATCAGCTTAAGTACCCAAATTCGTCAAGAAAATTCGAAAGTTCAAAAACTAATTCAATTCTCTCAATTTAAATGTGGCTCCAAGTGAGTTTTCATGATAAAAAGAATTATCCTGAAAAAAGAATGACATTTTCCGTAATGAGTGCCAGTTCCGGAGGCTAAGGTCTCAAGCGGACAACCTACAAAAGCGTATATACAGTTAATCCAATAATCATGAATGTTTCTTACTTTCGCTAAGAAAATGACACGATAAATACAAAAGCTAAAACTAACGGTGGACTGCACCAAATCGGTTTTGCTGAGGACTTGCTTAAACATTATTCCCGTCCAGTGTCGGACATGATATGATGGCCCAGCGGGAATGAAGCAATTATAGCAGTTTGTTAATTCCCGCAGGGCATTATACCATATCCGGCACTGTACGAAAAAGGGTGCCGGATTTTTACTAAAGTGCCGCCCATATGAGTTCTGGCCCTGGCCTTGACTGTATTCATACGTTAAATTTCGACGTATTCAACGTATTCACCTAACGTATTGAGCACTAGACTCGACTACATTCAGGGTACTTTTTGTAGACGCTAACTGTAAGAAACGCAAAGCTTACTTCAGAAAAATTAAAGAATAACAACATTCTATAAATTTCACCTGAATACTGTCAGCCTCTGGGGTTTAAGCTACATAAACTAGGAAGAGTGAGTAATCACGAAAAACTTAAAGGTTAATAAAAATGCATAGAACACAATTAATTTTGCTTGATACAATACTGTTTACATCTTGAGCTAGAAGCTTAAGAGGCTCAGATGTCTCTCAAGCTACTTTTAAACACTTTCATGAAGCACCTTCTTCAATAGATGATACCTGTTATATATACCTACTCAATATCAATAGATGTCACTGCAGGCTACTCCTACTCACCCACAGTTTACAACAGAATCCAAAGCTACGTCAACTAAAACTTTTGCTTCACTGGGACAGCCAAAAAAGTATTTGAAAGTTTGTTATGAATAAAAAATCGTGGAAAACCTAACATCGGGGTTGGGGGTCCACGTGTCTACACTAAGTCTGTTTCACACGATAGGGAAAACGCGTGGGGCACCAAATGGTGCCACGTGACGACTCAAGGGGCACCCCATGTTGTGCCACTTGGGGCGCTCCATCTGTGGACTACCCACGTTTCTTCACATCGTGTGGAGTATTCTTTATGCCTGTGATTGGGTTAAGGGGGTAGTGTCGCGAAAGCAGTTTTGCTCATAGGCTGTGAAAATAGAACTTGAAGGTTTGAAGGTTCGTTTTTCTTTTGATTTGAAAATAAGCGTCTAGATTTTTCACAATTTATCATTATTGCTGTTACTTTTTTACAGTTTAAGTACACCTTCACAGTTCAAACTAGTATTACTCCACAGCCGCTACAGTAATCTGCACTAAATTTTGTGTGCATAAACTACAACATATGTGCTATTAGCCTGTGTAAAAAAACTAAACAGAAAAACTGATAAATGTGACTAAAAAATGGAATGTGAATAGGTTTTTTTTTCGTCATTTTTCCGACTTTGAGACATTATTGCAAAGTATATGCTAAACCAATTTTGCTGAAACTTGGCAAAATAATTTGCCTTTAGATAGATTTTTAAAATATAGAAAGAACAATTTCTAACATTTTACTGAACAAGTTTTACAGTCGCGCAAAATCGACTGCTTTCGCGACACTACCCCCTTAAATACTTTGCCGAGGTTGATTTACAAGACGAAAATTCAAACGAGTATTACAAAGTTACAGACACTAAAGCGTACATGAAATCCAGCTGTCTCACTCTTATAGATAAAAAGTGGGACATTCTGTAGCGCCCCAGTGATATAGCATAGGAAGATGGGCTCGCCGAAAATAGCCTGTTTACGTAGTTTAAGTTTTCTTAAAGTGATGCTCTGAGTTATCGACGTTGGGCGATAAAATTTTTCAGTTAAAAGTTAATAGACGTATGAAACTACGAAAATATGACACAAACATACAATTGTACCTAATACATTGAAAGCTACTCAGAGTGTCACTTTAACAAGGTACATATACAGCCAACAGCCAATTCAGAAGCGACCGACTGTGCAAGTGCGCGCAAATGCCGTCTGAGTGCTGGCTGAAACGCATTTGGGCAATTATAAGAGCTCGCTTTGATACAATATAGTGGTATACTGGTATACCTGTTTAAGAAATAAACCTCATTTAAAACTAATTCATTTAAGGCGAAAACATGTCACACAATGGAAATACGACATAAGAAAGTTGAAATGAGATTATCTAATTCATAGCTAAGAGACCTTTTCTACAGATATGTAAGACTTTAATTTTTCTTGTTCTTAATCCTGTCGAGTGGGGACTACATAGGCTTAGTGGTGATATTATAATTAAGCTTTCGGACCAGCAGATTTTTGAGGCACGGTATGTCATATTTTTTAAGAGTCCGTAAAAATTCAATTTTACATCAGAAAAAGCCTCAAGGGAACTGAAGCACATTTTTGACTGGAGAAATTACTGCGTGCGCAACCAGTAATTTTTCTCTATTTATAGCTTCATGGTGAGACCTAACCTCAAGCTGTTGATTACATATGTCTTTAAAAATAAAAGGCAATTGGCCGGATTTATCCTAATGCAATTTTTTGATTCGGAAACAATCATGTCGGAAACCAAACTTCCTAACAAACTGCTATAGAAAAAATAGCCGTTT
>JASANF010010082.1:0-51663 GCA_030248245.1 Trissonchulus sp. WLG1_4 | reverse complement strand
GGTAAGACTTGTAAAGCAACAGCTGGTTCCCGGCTATATATCTATAAAGTCTGTCACAGACTCAGCTTCGACCGTAGGGGGGAGATGGAATGTTTAGCCTGTTCTAGGCACCTGAGAGCAATGGTCTCTGACCGTGCTCGAGGACGGTAAAGGAATTAGCTAGAGCTGTGTCGCTTTTTCCTGACCTAGCTAGGCAACATTATTGTATCGTTTTAAAGCAAAGGTGCCATTACTTGCCTGTGACTATGCATAGCAGGGGAACCCCCCACCCCCCCACTGATGGCCAAGAAAGTGGCCCAAAAATGCGTAAAAGTTGAAAAATTGCAAAAAATTTTCGCCTGCGGCGAAAAAAATACCCCAAAAATGAGTTGAAAATCGAAAAATTTTGAAAAATTTTGTCGCCGAAAAATGGCCAGAACTAGGGACCACCCCCCCTTCCGCCAGGGGTCGGGCACTCCCCTCGCCGATTCACCCCGTGCATCTCTGGTCCCGTGTTCTAACGGTTAAAATACCCAGTCCAAAACTTTGTTGGAATGACAGGCCCCCGTGGCCGCCCTTGTGGTAAGTCTCCAGGTAACACAGCAGTCTGACAGCAGTTCGTCTTTACGTACTGTCTGGAACTGTGGCGACACACAGGTTCTTTTTGGAACTGAATATAGCCGTTAGGCTGACGCCCGAGCAATAAACAACAACAACAACAACAGGTGGAATTTTTTTGGATATAACACAACCATGAGGACCGCTAAAGGTCGAATAGACTACCTAGTTCCAGCATTAGAGATTCCCGCCTGACCTTAATGTCATTTTTGAGTATGTTGATGTCTCTGTCGGTGAGATTGTAAGCCCTCTGGCACTGCTGGTGAAGCTCTTTGGCGCGTCGAAACCGCTCGTTCAAGTATTCACATAAAAAATATCATCAATCATTAAAATCCACAATTTAATTAATTTAATCCATTATAATATCACGTTAACAAATCAATACAAATATTAATATTAACTTAATTGAACATCATTAATATTGAATAATATGGTTAGGTTTAACTTTAACAACAGAATTCAGACAAGCAAACTGCAAAACTTCAACACAAACTGTCGTTAATTTTCACGCATTATTCACACGTAAAAGACTGGGTGTGAATAAGTTCAGAACTTCAGAACTTCAGACTTCAGAACTCAATAATAAAGGCTTATTATAATGTCACTTTCTACATCAGTACGACGATTCAACTTACTGCCTTCTAATTTGCATTTTTCCAAATCTTGACTCAGCATTAATTCTCGCGAATCCAGTCTGAAATTATGCAAAAAAAACAACTAGCTATATCTTTTTGGCACAATAAGCTACTAAACCAAAAAACCTCTTGAAACGTTTCAGGTATATATTCACTATTCAGTTTCCTTCCTTATCAACACAGTATAGGACAGTCATACAAGACAGGGGGGTCAGAAAACTCACAAAATCGATAGTGGAAGGGGGGGCTTGGCATGGCCCAGAAATTCTAAGCAAGAAATTAAAAAAAAAGTTGACCAATAAAAACTAGCTGGACGTCAGCAGGACTTTACATTATGCTTTACTGAAGACCGTTCACGTCGTTCTATCGATATTCTAGTCTAATCTTACAAAAATGCTTAATTATGTCTGTCTTGAATGTTTCGACTGTCAACCGTAGGAGGCGCATTAGATTAGATTATATTAGATTAGACAGCCATATTTTGCGAAGCAACCATTCGACTAGCCATGACCTCGTCCCAGCCTCACTAGCCGAGAACTACAGTGTACGTACAACTGGTGCATTTCCAGGAAAGCCCTGCGCATGCGCTGAGCGGCCTTGTCCATTTCCTCGCTGAACAGTCGCTGCACTCGCTCCAGCACAGCCTCCTGGCGAGACAGCGCCTTCAGCTCGCGATCCAGACTGCCCGCCCCGCCCCCGCTGCTGCCTGAAAGTAATAATTGCCCAAATAGTGGTGTTGGCAGTAGGTACAATAATATAACATCAGGAGGGGGGGTATTGCAAAACCTAGGGTAATATTGGTCCGAGGGGGAGGGGAAGTCACTAAAATAGCGGACAAGTCAAATTCTGAGCCCAGTTACATACAAACAAATATTTGCCACTTGCCAGGGTTAAATATATATAGTTTTCTACAAAATGCTACTCATTACTCAAGTTATCATAACATTTTTCTACAGCCAAAATTTAAATAAAGAAATAGATACAAATTGAACAGTCCACTTACAAACTACTACTAATCTAATTCCAATAGCCCACCTTTTCGCTTGGCCTGATTGGTACTGTTGAGCTCATTGTTGCTACTGTTACTGTTGACGGCAACAGAGTGGGTGGCACCTCCGGCATTATTAGTGCTGCGGGTCGGGGGGCCATGGCTGGAATGAGGGGCAGAATTAATGGGGGGGCGCTGTTGCCTAGCAACCATTGTAGTACTTGTTCCATTGCGCATAGCCCCGCGACTATGAGGGGGCCCGCCCCCCGCAGGTCCATTCATAGAGGCGCCAGTCATACTATACGATCCCCCGCCATTCATAACTACACTACTATTAGTATTGGTAGTATTAGTATGCTGTCCATTGACGGGGGCCCGGTCACTATGGTGGTTCAAGCGAAGGGAGGCCGGTGCTGTGCTACTGTGGTAAGTGGGATTGGCTAAGGCACTGTGCTCTGGAGCAATGAAAGGGGGCAGCAGGGGGTCAGGACAGAGGGGCTGGATGGGCGGCGTGGGGGAGGGGGTGGCCGGGAGACCCATCGACATCCCACCGCCTAGCAGCATGTCCACGGGCACCAAGCCTGAAACAAGTTACATACATAGATTCACGCTGAATAAGAAATAACGGTTGTTAAGGTAGCAAAGTACTATACTATACTACCATATGTATTATAATATAGTCTACTATAGTAAAGTAGTAAACAACGTAATATCTCAGAAAAGTGCGCAGTTAAATCCCAGTTTGTCCTACTAGAGTCCGGTTCATATTCGTCCATATTTTCTTATAGTTTTGCCCGGAACAAAAATCAAGAAAACTACCCGGTCAAATAAACAACATTTTTGCATGAGACTGGGAGCACACTTCATTCTCGTCCTTGTCCTTATCATTTTGTCCTTAAGCAATTCCAAGACACCTATCTGGCCAAATAAGCGAAGTTTTCACATGAATAAAGTTGGGGTTAGTTATGGCTCTTCACGGCAGTGGACCAAAACTTTGTCCTTGTCTCTGTACCTGTGTCCTCAAGCACAAGTACGAACCGGGCTTTAAGTCGCACATATATATTTTGTTGTTCCTCTGTTCGTTTTAACGGCTTAAACCAAACAGTTTGAGCTTAGAAGTAACAATAACTTTAAATCCCTTTAATCCATAAAATTGACCAAAGTATGAACCAGGCTTAATCCCCCCTTACGGTCAATATCCCCATTGACGATAGAGCTGGGCGTGGAGGACACCTGTGAGAGGCTGGGCGTACTGGTGCTTCCGGTGCCCTCGTCTCCCAACACTCCGCTTCCGTTAGTGCTGCCATCAAGCTTATTCTGCTGCTTTTTCTTCTGAACCAAAAAATAAATTAGAATAAATTTAAAATTTATATATATATATATATAATTTAGTATTTATTATTATATTCAGTATATTTGCATTACATTATTTATAGAGAAAAATATAGCTAAATCTATATATATATCATCGATATGTCTAGCTAATATACGGAAGTTCTGGCTCCAGTAAGTCTAGCACATCCATGATTTTACAGTTGGGTTTTACAGTGAGAAGTGGGAAATGCATAAGCGCAGCGGTAAAGTAAAAATAAGGCCCCGCCCTAACCCCAGGTGGTTCACCCCCCTGAATGATCTAAAGCTAGCTCACGACGCCAAAATTGGTGAGATACGAAGCCAAACTAGCCAGAAAAGTTGCTCCCCGCACCCCCACCCCCAGAATTTGATAATTGCCCGCGTATGCCGCCAACTATATAACAAATTCTATATATAGTTGATATGAAGATTTCAGATTTACTTTGTTCTTTGTTTTGGCATTTTTTCTCGGTTCAGTTTTCCAATCGCTCAGCGCAGTTTTGGCACCTTCTGAAAATCACACACAACTGCTATTAACAGACTAATTACATTCATGAAACTCATCTAAAATTCATGACTTTGCAGCATGATCTATTTCTAAAATTAATTAAGCACAAAATACGTATATACTGAATTTATCAACAGTAGGTTGACCGTGATAGCATCTTTACAAAATGTTTTTAGAATAGATTAATACGCAAAACCACCGGCATGTATAAACAAAAATAACTTTTTAGAAACGCAGTTTTTTATATATATATATGGTGCCAAAAACTAATACGAAAACACTTTTTTAGACGTCTGGTCCAATTTCAAGACACTGCGGTCTGGCTAGAGCGACATGAAGCTACAAACTTTATCGTAAAACATGATATAAACACAACGACGACGTGACAAGAATGACAAAGTAATAAACTTGCCAGAGGTCTGGGCCTGGGGACCAGAAAAAAATGAACAATTTTCTAAAATTTAGGCCGTTTGGTCAACTGGTATATTTATCGTCCGAACAAGAAAACCAAAAAGAGGCGCGCAACTCTTGCCTGTTAATTACAGTCAAAAAACGTTGGTATGGGGGAGAGCCGTGTCCAAAACAGAAACGGGGCCGGTCCCGGCAGATCAGCTGAGGAGTATGGGAGTGGGGGGGGGGCAATAGACTCTACTAAACCCTTCGAATGTATATACATCTTTCGGTTAGTACAAAATAGATTGAAATAGAGTAGTAGGAACGCCGGAGGTGGGTTAAAAAAACTAGTGAAAATAAGCCCAGTCTCCATTCCCCGTCCCCACCGAAAGTCAAACCCCTTTCTCGGACCCCTCATGTTTGCGCTGGGATTTTAGCCATTCTTACGATTATACAAAGATTAGTTCCCAAACAGCACTCGACAGTTCAAGACGAGAAAGACCACTACCATGTGGCAAGGTCATCACGGGAGCCGCCTTTCCGCGGTCCGACTATCCGCAGCCGAGTCACGGGCGATGCAGCCTCGACGGAGCAGCGGGCAAAGGGCTCCCATCACTCTCCCCCTGGACCCCCCCTACTCCTACCGCAACACTCTGTCGTCTGTCATCCTACGGTCCCCCCCGGGTCATATACAGTATGGGCACTACGATCTGCCCACACCCATATATCCAACTGGGTTTTCTATACCGGATCAGCCTATGCCGGCCTCGCTGATCCGTACCCTTCTACAAATGGCCGGTATTGAGCGCAATCCGGGCCCAAGTCAAACCTGGACCTGTTCTGTATGCCGGAAAGCAATAACAATGGCACACAAATCAGTATTTTGCTCCACCTGTTCTGAATGGTGCCATTTCCGGCGCGTCAATAACTGCAGTAGTCTACCAACTCTCAAAGCCTGGTCTTCTACTTTTTCGTGCCCCGCATGTAACAGGCAACCGCTAATGCTACCATTGGCTCAACCTGCTAGTGCGCAAAACCAGAACTGCCCCAGACACTTGACTAGAACAGCTGGCGCACCAACACCGGTGGCAACACCGCCACCCGACCAAGCCCAGCCTCTCCGCATCATGCAGCTAAACTGCAATGGCTTGGCGCGTAAATTCGATGAAATCATTAACTTTATGGAACAAGAACAGATCCAGATTGCTGCGCTACAAGAGACCAAATTAGCTGCCACATCTAGAAATCTGTCTTCCCAAGACTACAGCCTAATCAGACAAGACAGAGCCAGAAACAGAGGTGGCGGTTTGGCGTTTATCATCCACCATAATATACATTTCAGCCAAGAACCTGCCAGCAATGCGAATGATGACCTGGAATATCAGAGCATCAAAGTGAAAGGATCAAATGGCGCCCTAACGATAGTCAACGTTTACACGCCCCCAGCTAGTAGCTGCAGAGCCGGCTTCCGTCTCAGCCTAGCCAACCTACTCCCGAACGGAGACGGACTGGTTTTGGGCGATTTTAACGCCCATGACCCACTATGGCATTCCACCCTCGCTGACACTAGAGGGTCCGAACTAGCCACAGAGATCGGCAGTTCAACGTATGGGGTGCTAAACGGCAACGCTCATACCCGACTACCCACTAACGGCCAGCCATCCTCGCCAGATATCTCACTAGCCAGTATGTCCTTACTATCCACCACAGAATGGTCAGTGCAAACTAGCTTGGGCTCAGATCACCTTCCAGTCATTCTGAGTCTACCACTGCAAGACACTACCATTTGGTCTGACCGCAGAACCTATGTCAATCTAAAAAAGGCAAACTGGGAGGCATGGACAGAAGAGACAGAAGCTGCCTTTGCTACACTGCCGGCGCCTACTGGCGTGCCACGGGGGGAAAGAAGATTAAGAGAAGTACTGAACAATGCAACCAAACATCATGTCCCCAAAGGCAGGATAAATCGCATCAGACCAAATTTTCCAACCTCAGCAGCTGCGCTCGCGGACGAACGTGACTCACTCAGACGAATCAATCCCACCTCGGCCCGCATCGCTGAGCTGAACGCTGATATTGCCAAAGCAGTCGCCGAGCACAAACGGGCTATCTGGAAGGACAAGTTAGCTCAGTTCGACCACAAGACGAACACCAACAAGCTCTGGCAGACAATCAAGGCTTTGGACAAGGGTCAAGTCTCTCCACCTAACCTGGCTATTAATTTCGATGGGAAACCCACATCCGGCTCCAAATCAATTGCGACCAAGTTCAACAAACAGTTTACCTCGGTAATACAGCATAAATCATCAAAGACTTGGCGCAAATTGGGTCGAAGAATCTCATCAGAACCCAAGGCCGGCACACCCGTCTTCACCAGCGACCAGGTTAGAGACGCTATCTCATCAGCCAAAGCATCTAAGGCACACGGTCCGGACGGTACAACGATGATCCACCTAAAGCACCTAGGACCAACTGGAATCTGCTACCTAACTACCCTACTGAACCTTTGTGTCGCCACTTGCGAAATACCCAGGATTTGGAAGCGGTCCGTCATTATTCCTCTACTGAAGCCTGGCAAGGATGCAGCCGAAGCCACATCCTACCGACCAATATCTCTACTATGCCCGGCAGTAAAGATTCTAGAACGGCTGCTACTTCCGATCCTAACTGAACACCTGAATCAAGGCGACACACAGCACGGCTTCAAAAAACTCCACTCCACGACGTCTGCGCTGCTGAGAATAAATGACAGAATTGCGTCCGGTTTCAACCAAAAGAAACCACCAAGCCGCACCATTCTCCTGCAGATCGATCTGACAAAAGCGTTCGACATGGTAAACCACGAACTTCTGTTGGCGGACTTGGCCAGATCAACTCTACCTGGCACAGTGGTTAAGTGGATCAGAAACTACCTCAGAGGCAGACAGTCGTGCGTCCTTTTTAGAGACAAGCTCTCTAAAACCAGAAACGTGCGCACTGGCGTCCCTCAAGGCGCTGTGATCTCCCCATGCCTCTTTAACTTCTACCTGTCAGCTATACCCAATCCGCCAGAAGACGTGGAAATAGTGCAATATGCGGACGATACGTCGGTTCTAACGTCAGGACCAAAAATACAGCCTCTCTGTGACCGTCTCAATGAATACATCCCAACCCTCATGGCCTATCTCGATGAGCGTCAACTAGTGGTATCGCCGGAAAAATCTACAGTGACGCTCTTCACTCCACATAGTGCCGAGGCCAAGATCCACCCCAATGTCCGCATCAACAACACCCAAGTGAAACAGGAAAAGCAGCCAAAAGTCCTAGGAGTGCTCCACGACACCATGTACACCTTTGGTCCTCATTGTCGTGCTGCTGCTGCCAAGGTGAGGAAAAGAAACAATATCCTCAAAGCGCTTGCTGGCTCCAGCTGGGGGCAACAAAAGGAAACGCTTGTTCTGACATACAAGGCAATCGGAAGATCTGTGGCCGATTACGCCACCCCTGCATGGTCCCCCATAGCCAGCCAATCAAGCTGGAAGGCCTTAGAAGTTGCTCAGAATGAAGCCCTGCGGATTGCTACTGGCTGCCATCTGATGTCTAGCGTAGATCATCTTCACCAGGAGACCCTTACGCTCCCAGCTCAGGCCCATGCAGAACTACGCAGCAAGCAATACATGTTAGCCTGTCACCGAGCCAACCATCCTTGCTCCTGGCTGACAAGATCTCCTATCCCGCCTCGTGACATGAAGCCTACCATAGCCAAGCACAACAGAGAAATAGCCGACTTGGTGCAACAAAGCCACACGACTCTCACGGCCCGCGAATATAAATCCAAACTGAACTTTTTACACCAAACGGCGGTTACTGCAGCCTTGAATGGCTACAGACACAATGCTGTGCTGGGTGGGCCTGCTCCAGCCATACACGATTCCGAGCGAACGCTACCCAGACATGCTCGTTCGGTGCTAGCCCAACTACGGTCGGGACACTGCAGCCTACTGAACTCTTACAGGTCTAGAATTGACCCCACGGTGGCCAATTACTGCCCCGAATGTGGGGCGGCTCCACATAACGTTGAGCACCTATTCACCTGCCCCAACCGCCCTACCCCCCTGTCCCCCCTCGACCTCTGGGACCGACCCTCGGAGGTGGCGACCTTTCTGAACCTAATCTGACAGACGACAGAGCTAGCCCCTGGGGAAGGAGTCCCGGTGGGCTACAACAACACAACCATGTGGCAAAACAGCAGGCTGAAATCATTATAATATAAGTCGCAGCCAAAGTTACAATTGTGGACTTTGGCTAGGCAAAGTCACAATTGTAACTTTGGCTAGGCAAAGTCACAATTGTAACTTTGGATGAAAATCTCAGCCAAAGTCACAACAATTGCAACCTTGGCTGCATTGTAAGTTTGGCTACGACATATATACCTTCACAGAAAGCCTGTATGGTGCGCTGTATGTCGTAGTCGTAGTACTGGAGGGCAAGCACGATGTCGTTGTTGGAACGGTTGCGCACCACCTCACGCACACACGAGACCTGAAACAGCACAAAACTGACAACAGCGCTGACTGCGTATTCACAAACGAGTGACTATAGCGACTTAATCGAAGAGTTTTTCAGAGTACTTTCTAAAAACTATGAGGGCAGGAGAGAAGGAGGGCCCTCGGGTTTTGAAAATTTAAAATTATATACTTTTTACGCTTTTTGTACATTTGAAGCCTGTCCTGACTCGTGAGGCGTGTAGGCTCAAAAAAATATTTTTATAGCTCATGTATATATACATACAATATCCAGAAATTTATAATTTCAAAGAACACAAAAGTTAACACACGTACAATATAAGATTATATATATATACATATATATATCAAGCGCGGATCCAGGGGGGGGGCGCGGGGGGCGCCCCCCCTTCAGACTGAAATTTTACACAAGGGTCCCCCCTTTGGTTTTTATATATTGCCCGACCGAAAAAATTTCCGATACGTCTCCAATTGACCAAATTCGCTCTAAAAATTTCCTTGTCTTTTTCAATTGACCAAATTCACTCTAAAAATTTCTCCAATTTTTTTCCTGGGGGCTGCCGCCCCCAGACCCCTGCAACTTTCTGGCTTACTTGGTATTATCTTGCATTAAAGCCTTTGCATGTCTACCTACTAGAGTACCCATGCCGGCCCATCATTTTTGTAATTTTCGATGTTTTTGGTTCCAATTTTACGTTAGATGCTAATGTGTCGCCTTTTTGCTTTACAATGGCACAGAAACTGTAACGCCTCTCTACTTTAGTAAATTAGAGTAAAAAGAAAATAAAATAAATTATAAAAACGAACTCCTTATATGTGTTTCAAATACAGTTTCATCACTTTCGTCCGATTTTTCGCGGTCGCGAGATTCGAAAGTTTGAAAAAAGTTGCAGATTTTAGAGGATATCCCGGGTTCAAAAAACATAGAGAAGTGTCTGGCTTCTGGGGCCCGCCGCCCCCAGACCCCCGCAACTGTGTGTTTTGATAAAACTTGCAGATTTCAGAGGATATTCTGGTGTCAAAAAACGTAGAAGTGTCTGGCTTCTGGGGGCTGCCGCCCCCAGACTCCCGCAATTGTGTGTTTTGTTGAATGATACAGATTTTAGAGGATATCCCGGGGTCAAAAAACGTAGAAGTGTCTGGCTTCTAAGGGCTGCCACCCCCAGCCCCCGCACCAGTAAATTTGTATTGTATTGTAGTTCTAATGGCCGATATGTGGTGCGGCGAAAAACCCTATTTTCAACTTTTCGGGTCGTCCTGTTCTCCACATAAATCGGATCCATTAATGCTCGCGGCTGTTATAACGGCCATCTTTCGCCTAACTGTTGCACTAATAAAATGGATTCTAACTACTCACGTTTCTGAGTAATAAGCCTTGAAACCTCCGGGGGAAAAAAACCCTAATGCGGGGAAAAAACCTATCACTTTTTTCGGTTGTTCTATTAGCAGTGAGTATAAACTCAATTTCATCGTGTTGTAAAACTCTTGGGCTGCAGTATGAACTAAAAAACCGTTTCTCCGACACCCATGTGACTCACAATAATTTTTCAAAAATCGACCCTTTTTGGCAGAAATGACTTCTGCCCAAATATACATTTTTTCAGTATTTAAAAGCATTAAAAATAGATTTTTGCGCCTACTACGTCAGAAACGAAGGACAAACACCGCCCGTGTCTAGAATTCTTGGACTGAAGTGGTACGCAGCAGCTAAAGCCTAAATATTCCAAGAAATGCCAAATTTTGGTGAAACATCACCAAAACAGCTTTCGTAAGGGGTGTGGGGGTATCGGCCAAAACGACAAAAAACTACGTTTTGCGGCCAAATAAACGGTTTTAGTGAAGTCTACGCATGTTGTTAGTCCAGACTCCAGATGAACCCACTTCTGTAGCAACAATGTGTGAGTTTAGCAAGTAATTATCGTCAAACAAAATAGGGGTTTTTCCCCGCAATAGGGTTTTCTTTTCCCGCACAAACTTTGAACTGTCACGGGTCAATCACGTTTTTCACAGTTGATGAGCTTTAGAAGTATAGAGGAAAGGTAACTCTCTTGAAAAATACAAACGGCGTTGGCCAAAAGTGTTTTTGTGAAAAATTATAACAAGTTAAAAGCTTGGAAAATTTTGTCACTTTGAAATTTTTCAACACGCAAAATTTTGATATCTCATAAAAAATGCTACAGGCCTCCGAACTGCACAAAAATTGGTGTGGTAAGTCAGTTTGGGATGCGCTTTCCACCTACATACTCAAAAAGGGCCTGTCTAAAGATTCGGCCAGGAAGCACTAGGGTTTTCTTCCCCGCAAAACGCGTAGGGTTTTTTCCCCGCACCACTATATATACCTTTTCATCAATGGAACGTTTATCCAGGCGCATTGCCAGAGCGAAGTATGGATGAAATGGACAGGCCAAACTAAACGTATGAATGAGAAATACTAATGGCGTGCGTAACGTCAACTATTAATCCACAGCACCAAAATCATGAATCGTTACGCCAATAAAGGAATGGATACACAAATATAATATATTATATTCTACAATTATTACAATATATAATCGTTATCTGAATGGGCTGCCTTCACCCCTGCAACAGAAACAAAAAACATTATGAACTGAGTGAGTTACAGATCACGGCGCAACAAATTTGCCTCAGACCAACTGCGTCAAAGACTAATCTACACAGTATTCTGTCACACGCATTATCTAACCGATTTGTTTCCTAAAGTGCATATATGTTGTCAAAGTACGTATATATGTACATACATATCCTAGCCGCATGCGATAAACTGCTGAAATGTTAAATAAAACATTAGCAGCTCTGCAAATTCAAAGTGTAAAGTGGCCACATTAGCTCAGCTTACGCCGATCTAACAGACACACACATCCATGACTATGTGTATACATGCTGACATACAGAGAAACTGAAGTTTTAAAATACTTTGGTGTGTAAGCCTGGGCCTGGAGTCGGCACTGCCAAGTTGCCAAACCCAATGCGCTTCTGCAATTCTGCAATAAATTGCATCTGCCAATCTGCAATATACTGCTGATTACATTGGGCATATAAGATAGATACGTTATGTATATACTTATGTACTTCCTACACGGCATAGGGAAAGGAACGCGAAACATACCTGTCTCCAAACGAGAGGTGGAGGTTACACACGTGGCTCAAACAAAAGTTTAGCTGCTTAGTGCTTAACATTCATTCCAATCCAACACGTATAGATAGCTGATATAGTGACGTTGCTGAAATATACGACTAAAACTGACGCTAAATAATGGTCAATTAACTAATTCGGAGTTAGTTTAGCAGAACAATCCACCCATTTCAGTCTCCACACAACCTTAACGTAGATGGGAACCATCATACATGAGGGTAATATTATGTATGAAAATCAATAGCCTATATGTATGTGTACGGCGTACGGGTTACGAAATGAAAATGAAAATTAAGCGACTTTTACCTAAATTTTGGTAACAATAATTGTCAAAATCTTGGGCTTCTTTTTGGGCACAAAAAATAAAAAGTGCGTCAGTCTTGAGGGAGAGGAGGGTCGAAATATAGCAGGTTCAGGGGAGACGGGGTGCCCCCAAGGGTGCAGGGGGTCAGGGGTACCCAAAATTTTTGCGCTGTTACATTATGTCTGGTGTAGGCAAGCCGCAAATATGACATTTTTTAAAAAAAATTGTAAATTTTACGTAACTTTAGTCGATCAGGGGGGACGCTACTCAACATGTATAACATTATATTATATACATATTACACAGCCGCTATAAAAACGGAAAAAGTCACTAGGCCACATCTTCTTCCTTTCGACATCCTGGAATAAGTCCAAGAAATTCCTATATATACTGAATAATTTCGACCCAATAATGCCACACAACCATACATGTATATGTCGTGCCCACAGAACTAACTTGCCCACAGAACATAGTTTTGAGGGCAAGCAGGCCTGCCCCTAGAAGTGATTGTAGTTGAGGGCAGCCCGTACTGCCTATCCTTTGTTAAGACTAAAGATTAAAAGAACGAAGAATTTTTGAGACAAAAGTCAAAGGTCACCATTCACCAAAGGTCAAAATAGAGTTTACCAATATAATAATAACATTTTAATCACTATGATGCCAGTGTATTACTTGGATAACAACGTAATATTTTTCTTATACCAACTTTTGGCTTTTTACTATCATTTTTATGGGGTGGGACTAACTATTTTCTGTTGATTTTTGCGCCTTTTTTAGAAAATTTTGGAAAACGTACCGGTTTATTTGCATTTGTTTTTGATAATTTTTAATTTTAATAATAATTTGTTTTATATATAATTGTGATGTCTGTGTTGTTGGATGTTTGTATGTATGTAGTTGAAAGTGCGTGTCAAAGTATGCCCATGGTCATTAAAATCAAGTTTCTGTTGAACAATATGTATGTAGTGTATCAAACTAATGAGACAGCTCAGCTCAGCAAGAAACAGGCCACTTCAGTTAATCCATAGTCTTAACAAAGGATAGGCAGTACGGGCTGCCCTCAACTACAATCACTTCTAAGGGCAGGCCTGCTTGCCCTCAAAACTAACTATTAGTTCTGTGGGCACGACATATATATATACGAGGGGAGATGGTGTGACCATACACGGTCGTGGCGGGAAGGGTTTCACCCCCCCCCCCCAAGAAGACAACTGCACCCCCCAGAATGTTTTGAAGGTGATCATGACGGCAAAATCGGTGGCTTGCGATGCGAAGAAAAAACGGTGGCTCACGAAGATAAACTAGGCGGGAAAGTAATTCCGCAGTCCACAACCCCCACAGAATTCGCTAGCTGCCCACGTGAACCCCCCCCCCCAAAAAAAAAACTTGACCCCGTTCGTTATATACATGCATGCACACAACAAGCCAGAAACTCACAGTCATAACTCACAACAGTTCAAATAATATAACGCCAACTGATCCAGCTATCTAACGCACAGCTTTTAGACACTCAGTATATAAGCCTTTTACCGGAAACCGGCTAGTAATTATACAGTCAACTAAAACCTTTGCTAAGCAGTTAACCAAAACCTTTACACTGTCTAGGTCTAGTACAGAGATGAATATATATACGTTATATATATATATATATATATATATATATATATATATATATATATATATACACACACACACAGATATATATATATTATATATATATATATATATATATATATCATGATGGGACGACCGGAGTTCCGGTTCCGGTTCCGGTACTTTTTGGTTCCGGTTCCGGTTCCGGTTCCGGTATTTTAAAAGTACCGGAACCGGAACCGGAACCACTATTTCTCTGACAAAGGATTTTGCTTTTAATTTTGTGTTGTTTGTCCATGAAAATTTTCCGATAGGCCTCCACCTGACCACAATTGGCCTAAAAATCAAAATTTTCTTCAGATTTTGTTCTGGTGAGCCTCTTGCGACTCTGTAGCTAGTTTAGTCTTCGTCTTGTTTATTATTCTCTTTCATCAAAGCTCATGCGTTCAACATATTGTGTGCTGTACGCGGATGTATAAATCTTGCATACTTATACATGTACATATACGTTAAATACAAATACAAAATACAATACAAATTTAAATATACCTTAAGCCTGATTCACACGAGGTGGATTTTCAAGGGGATCCCCTTGCGTCCCCACGCGTCCCCGAGGGGATCCACTTGGGGACGCAAGGGGATCCCCAGACGCACGTGACTTTATTTGATTGGCCACTGCATGTAGATCCCCTTAAAAAACGTTCGGAGAGCGATAAGCAAAATTCCCCATGGGGACCCCCAAGGGGATCCCCTTGGGGACGCGTGGGGACTCCAACGGGAATACCCATGGCCCCATGGGGATCTCCCTGAGGAAGATCCCCTTGAAAATCCCCCTCGTGTGAAACAGGCTTTACTATCTAACATCCAGGAGAGGGGGCGACGGTACAGCCGCCCCTCGCCCCCCAATTTTCTCCAAGTCAGGTTTTTTTTGGGTCCACGAGTGGGTCCAGCCAGACTCAAGTTCTCTTAACTGGACCAGCAAAAATTAACCTGACCCAAGCCAGCCCAAGGGCGTAGATAGGGAGGGGGTCGCGGGGTCCGCGATACCTCCCCCCCTTTTGGTCCCCTTAAAAAGTTAACCTACCTAAGGTCTACCTTAAGAAATTGTCAACAAGGGTCCGCCCTTTGTTTTTTATCGAGCCGCCGAAAAAATTTCTTGATACGTCTCCAACTGACCAAATTTTGCCTAAAAATCCAAAAATTTTCAAATTTTTTTCTGAGGGCGACCCTATCCAGACCCCTGCATCTCTATGGCTTACTACTCCTTGTTATTATCTTTCATCAAAGCCTATGCATGTCTACGGAAGTACATTGTGCTAGTACTAGTACAAGTACATTATAAAAGTACATAATACACTGTACCTGTCTGAAAAAATTTTTTTTCTGGGGGCTGCCGCCCCCAGACCCCTGCAACCTGTGGCTCACTGATCTTGCGTTTGCACTGCGAATTAAAGTGCTAAATTACTGTAAATACTAAAATAATTGTCAAGTGTATTTAAAAGTATAGAAAGTCAAAAGTGTATATATAGAAGGGTTGCATATAAAAAATGTGAGTAAAAGTAAACAAAAAATTTTTTTTGAAATTATTGCAAAATATAGGGTCTTGTTGAAGGGGGTTCCGGTTCCGGTTCCGGTATTTTTAGGTGGTTCCGGTAGTTTTAGGGTTCCGGTCGATCCCTGATATATATATATATATATATATATATATATATATATATATATATATATATATATATATATATATATATATATATATATATATATATACATATTGCACACAGGAACTGATAACCAAAACTTTATTTAATGACAACTTAGAAAGTGAAATATCATGAGCAAAATCATTAAGCATGTCACACTGACCGACCCCAAATACGGGTCAAGTCTGGTTACCGAAGTCTATAACCTTAGGCAGACAAAATAAGTTGAACAAATGGAAATGAATGCAACTAAACTTTAAGGAAAAAAGCCAAGCGCCATATACAGTATAATATATATAAACACATGAAATCAGCGAAAATTCGATTTCTTTTTAAAAAAACAAGCATACCCTTGTAACAAACCGTTTTCGTCAAATTCTCCAAGCACAAGCAACACAAAATCAGATTAAAATAATAACCTACTACAGTAAAATAAATACTCAACGCTGTGGCTATAGTATTTAGTACATAAATATTTAATAAGTGAATTAGTCCAAACCGATTCTAGTCGCTCAAAGCAAACACAACTAACATTTGCCCAATTCCATTCATACGGCAGCTTATAATATAATCAAATCCAAATGAAAGCTATTCTATCCTTGCCGCAGCTGTGGCCTAGCTCGGTAGAACGTTGACATTCTGCAGCAGAAAACCACTGACGACACCAGAAAGAAACCATATGGCCCAGTCATTACCAATATTACAGAACCAGCTTGCAGTCAAGCACAACCGCCAAACGGGCCTGCCCTGGTCCGTATAGCCATTTTTTGACACTAAAAAATATATACTATACATATGTATACATTTTCGGCTATGCACAGATGAAACTGTGTGAATGTAGGAAATAAAAAATTCATGTGACTATGAAAAAGCTGTTGCTGTTGGTTCAAGCTATTTTTTGGCTAGGCACGTGCAGTGTGGTTGCTTGCTGGATGGCTAAAATGCAGCGTAGGCGGGACAGTGGGAGTGGGAAGGTGGGCGAATAAATCGTGCTTTTCGCTAATTCTTTAAGGTAACCATGATAAATTTTAACAACCTTGCTAAATAAATACACATATATACATACAATACAAACAAAAGTTGTGAACAGAATAATTTTTTATGCTGTGCAACTGTATATATAACTAATTTATGGTATATACATACGAAAAAGTATATACACCCCGAAATTTGCTAAAAATTTAAGAAATGCCATTTTTCACCCACTTTTGCCCAGTCAGAAGTCGGAACCCCTCTTGGAAAGAAGGAGCCAACATCCACCCTGTAATATATACCCATTTTCAATGTATGGTTCGCCTGTTGACAAATGTCAATCACTGTCATGCATCCTTTCGCCAAAATTGTATTATATAAGTTCCTTTCATACATGTATGAGGGGATGGCGGGGGGGGGGGGGGGGGTAACGCACCCCAAAATCGAGGTGACGGGGAGAGGGTCCCTAAAATTTGGGTAAAATTTAGTAAAAAGGCAGTTTTTTGCGGAAATTTTAAAACATTTACAAAATTTAGGGTATTCTTGGCTGATCAGGGGGGGAGGGTCCCCAAAATTTGGCCAGAGAGGCCTCCCAAAATTTTGAACCGCGTTACATATGGTATGGTTCCTTTTACTTCATACTATTTAATTATGGTCAGTTAGTTCATGTTAAATCGTTATTTTCCCATCTTTCGCAGTGTCTCAAAATTCTAGGACTTCAATATATATAATGAATCCTGTTCCGTAACTCTGTAAGGGCTGGTCTTGGTTGCGTTAGTGCGGTCACGGTTGCTAAACCTCAGTCGCAAAAGCGAGATTTGCCCATCTTGGTCTGCACTCTACATACGTACAATTACATACAACTTGTACAGTTTACAGCATAATGTTAACGCACCAAACTCGCATATTTATACAGTACACAAGCTTGAAAACTAGAAGAGAAAAGTGAAATGGTGAGATTAAGTGCGAAGGGCAGACTGACAAAATTTACACAAACTTAAGGCAGGCAATCGCAAGGCAGCTCCTACGCAGCGCACGAACGTCCTTTAAGTTTGGTTGTAGTTTGTATTTGCAGTAAACTGTAACACATTACATACATTACTACGTATACTGTGCACGTACGTATATACGAGACGTTTTTGCCACCCGCAGACATAGTGTGTAGTATAAATTCCTTATTGGGCCCTGCCGCAGTGCCGAAAGTGAAAAGTACATGAAATAAGAAAATATATATATATATATATATATACACGCAGCAAAGATATTCACATTCGACACGTTGACGTTACAGGTAATAAATAAACAAAATTGCCGAACCGGCGCCAAATAGCAAGTGTACATAAGGCAGCATTTAAGGTAGACGGATGGGTAAAAAATACAAAATATGAATATATACAAGGAGCTTTCTGAGCTGAATGAAGTTTCCAGGGCAAAAAGGTAAACTGACATTTTAGTAAATTCCATACGGTACGGGGACAGCTGACAAATTTTTTTGGGCGGGGGGGGGGGTAAGCCACCTGGGGGGGGGGGGGTGCGGAACAACTTTTCCGTCCACTTTTGCTTCGTGAGCCACAAATTTTTGCGTCGCTAGAGACCTTCAAAACAGTCTGGGAGGGTGAAGCACCTGTCTGGGTGGTGTAAACCCCACCCTATGGTAGTCCCTGTAGGCAAACGTATATAAGCTGTATCCGGCTTGTTCTAGGCTCCTGAGAGCAACGGTCTCTGACCATGCTCGAGAACGGTGAAGGAATTAGCTTGTGTTGTGTCGCTTTTTCCTGGCCTAGCTAGGCAACATGCCAACATTATTGTCTTGTTTCAAAGAAAGGTGCCATTACTTGCCTGTGATTATGCATAACAGGGAAGTTAAGGTACCTACTACCTAAATGCGGCACTGCGGCGGATGCATTCTTATTCAGAAATAGCACCAATGCGATGTGGTGGTGCGTCCCAGGTTCACCTGGTGAAAAGACTTGCACTTTCCTCGGTGTGTGTTCACATCCATGCCACTACTCTGCTGGAAGCCTGGAGCGGCGCAAGATGCTGTACTCAGCTGTTTTTGCTGCTGCGCCACAGCGCAGCAGCTCATTTAGAATGAGTCTGGGTATCAAAGCACATAGTACGTGCTCTTGAATCTTGATACCCAGACTCCCTAGAAATGCCTGTGCACATTGTGTTCATTGCTAGTGTGTACTATCCTCACTACACACATTGATATTAATATGCAAATTAATTGTTTGCAAAAGTGTGAGTGTATGTTTGTATGCATTTCTGTGAGCGTTCGACATCGGTTCGAACGGTTTTTGTGTAGTTCACAATTTATATATAAACCTAAAATTTATAAAAGATAATTAAAATCTCAGATTGAAACGTCAACTCATTTGAACAATTAACAATAACAATGTTTATTTTGTTTCGTTCAGTATTTCTTATATAATTCGATTAGCTTAGTCCTTGTTGCTGCTAAATACACTTTTTTTTCCTTTGCCTTTCGCTGTCAAATCTGCTGTTTTTCAAGAAGTAAATTTTTGTTTTTGTTTATCTCAATTTTAAAAATTCATTCACCTCAGCTCAACTCATCAAACCCACCTCAGTATGTTTATGTTTCCTAAATTTCAAAAAACATTCAATAACCCGCGATGATAATACTCAGATTCAGCTTAACTTGAAATGGATTTTTTTACATAGCTATTCCATACATCGAGACAGTGGTGAGTGGAGTACAACGATGCATAAGGTACAGGATTGCGCTCACAGCTTGGCATTGTTTTCGTAGAAATATACTGTGTCGTTGCCAAACGTAAAGCTGATACACAGTTTATGCAAGCTAATCTCACACTCTGATATACATGCATTGGTCACTACCAAGTCCCAGACGTAAATTCAGTGAACAGTAGGGATGGAAGTCTCGGTCTCGGTCAAAACCCGAGACTAACCCAGTCTCGGTCTCGGTAGTCCAAATGTCTCGGTTTGCACCCGGTCTCGGTTTTTCAATTCTGTGGAAAATTTTCCTGTGGTGCCCCCTTTAGTTTACATATATTTTTGGCAGAAAAATTTTTTCGAAAGTTTGTATTTCATCAAATTTTCACACCAAACAGTGAGATTCTGACATTTTTTCCGAAAAAAACTTTATCGTGGTGTGGTTTTTTAGTTTATCAGTATTCAGTAAACACAGTATACACATTAAAATGTATGTTTGTGATTAGGTTTGTTAATTCATACTATCTTTCTAGTCTGTAAGTGTGACATTATTTAATTCTTTGTAGTGTTTTGCTGGTCAACTTTCTTATGCCAATTGGTGGCTTCACATAGTTAACTGTAAATTCCAATTATATAGTATGGGTGTAGCAAAAATCAAAAACAAAAATCTGTGAAAGTATATACAACCCAACGCACTACTCACAACCATGTCGTGACACATGTATATAGTTCAGGAGATGAGAAGGGAAGACTCTCCTCCCAACTAAAATTTAGTCCCAGGGGATTGAGGGGGCCCCACTCAAAGGCAATGAAAGAGCGTCACCACACGCAAATCTAATTAATTTTTAAGCCCAAGACATTGGTAATTCCAATAAAATCGGAGCGATTTTTAACTTAATTCGAACCAAACAGTGTTAAAAATTGCTATTTTCTGGAGAGAACAAGGACAAATTGCGTTTAATTTGAGTCAGAAAATTTCACTATATTCAACAATACATGGCGAGACATAATAGAGGCAAAGAACCAAAAATGTAACCAAAATTGTCGTTATCTTGCCGTTAGTTATATATACATAAAGTGTCTGACTATGGTCTTCATTTTACCTAAAAACTTGTAAAGTCATCAAATGAATAGGTAAAAAAATGGCAAAAAATGACCCAAAGTCTCGGTTTTGGCGGTCTCGGAATTTGGTCTCGGTCTCGGTAGTCTCGGTTTCATGGTCTCGGTCTCGGTCTCGGAAAAAAACCGAGACTTCCATCCCTAGTGAACAGTTCAACAAATGAACAATGAACAACAAAAATGTTATGAACAAGTAACTTGTTAAAAGTTGCACTTATTCAAGTCCTGTTTGTACGACAATGATTTTCCGGACGTGGTTGGGCTGATCGGATCGTGGAGCCCCAGTGGGCCTCCAATATTAGTGCCTCCTATTCTGTTAATTGGTATCAATCAGCTTTTATTATATAGTAGAGAAAAAACTCAAATAGTAATATACATATGTACATATCTTCAAATAAAATTCTAAAAAATCTTTTCAAAATTTTTTGAAAAAAGGAAGTATATAAAATTAGAAATTGAGCAGAAATTAAAAAAAATAAAAAAGAATTAAGCAGAAATTTGAAAAATGCAAGAAATATAACCAAAATGTCAGAAATTAAGCAGAAATTGAATCGAAAAGTGATGGAAATTTATATTACAGAAAAAAATAACTGTAGAAAAGTGGCGGAAAGTTGGACTAATTGGAGGAAACTTTGCAGAAATGTAACAGAAAAGTTGCGAAAATGTAACAGAAATGTTGCAGAAATCGAGAATCGAAAGGGAATAAGAATTAAGAAGACCCAGCAGACAGGGTTGGCAAGTCTCGGGTTTGCAACCGAGACCGAGACCGAGACCGAGACCGAGACCAGGCTACCGAGACCACCCAAACGAGACCTACGAGACCGAGACCAGCCCTTGGGGGACCTTTTTTTTCAAGTTTCAATTTCAAAATTTTTTGAGATACTTTGAATTATGAAAAATTTGTAATTAAATTACAAAAAAATGACCCTTAGGTTATGAGGTATGAGTGTATGACTTGCGAAGTTGCGAGAAACTCAACATTATCAAAAAAAATCTTCGTAACTTTAGTAAGTTTTCAAAACTTTAAGTCTCATCTGAAATACCGAGACCACCCTATGGCAGGTCTCGGTTTTCCTACCGAGACCGAGACCGAGACCGAGACCAGCCTAGTCTCGGGTTTTTTACGAGACCGAGACCGAGACCGAGACTGCCAACCCTGCCAGCAGACCAATTTGGCTTTTTTGAGCACTTTCAAATCTGGCCACTTTTTGAAGAGTTTAAAGAACAAAAACATGGGAAAAATGGAACAAATATTTAAAAGCGAACTATCTAAATCCGGGTTAAATGCAGTTGGGGGGGGAAAAATAGTGGACCTATTTTTTTGAGTAGAGCACCTTGGGGGAAGCATTTTTGCTACAAGAACCCCTATTTTATTTTTTGGATTTTCTGAGATACGAACCCCCGAAATCTGAACCCTCAATGAGGGACGTTTTACAATTTTTTTTCCAAAGCCCTTAATTTTTGCGTTCTAATCGTGTCTAAATAGTGTCAGATTATTGTTTACAATTTTTTAGAATCAAAACAAAGGCTCTTTGACCGGGTTCCAGCCGAAAAATTGGCCGAATTCGCCAGAAACGTCCAATTTTTGACCAAATTCAAACTTGGCCTTAATTTAGGCTTAGGCTTAGGCAATAAAATATCGAAATTTTCAGAAAAAATCCTGCCAGCTTAGCCTAGAGAATCCTGCCAACTAAGCCTAGACGATGCCTTAAAACATCATAACGCACTCAAAACTATCCAAAAACAAAGATTATAGCCATTTTTGGCTTCGAACTTTGGCCTTCGTTCACTTCCAGAAACACTAAAAATACAATTTTTAAGGGGCCATAGGTCAGAAAATCCAAATTTGTGGATAGGGGTTCTATTACAAAAAATGCTTCCCTCAAGGTGCTCTACTCCC
Organism: Trissonchulus sp. WLG1_4; assembly: GCA_030248245.1. Taxonomy (NCBI): domain Eukaryota; kingdom Metazoa; phylum Nematoda; class Enoplea; order Enoplida; family Ironidae; genus Trissonchulus; species Trissonchulus sp. WLG1_4. The sequence continues at coordinate 29,245 of JASANF010010082.1, read as the reverse complement.
AAAAAATAGGTCCACTATTTCCCCCCCCCCCAACTGCACTTGATCCCTAAATCCAAAATGCATGATTTTACGATTTGTCAGTTATTAAGGGGGCGCTCCGGGAATCAAGGATTTGGGCCGTATTTTTTAAAAACAGCCAAAATGACCTATCATTCTTGAGGGAAAGTTGCCCAAAATACTATTTCTGATGTTTGACTCCATATCAAAAAATTTGGAAAAAATTGGACAATTACTGATTTTATTCGACTTTTACACAAATTCTGCAAGCAAGCCAGTGCATCAACGCTTTTAGAGGTTTTGCAAACAGACGTTACGTAGATTTTATTAGTCGTAATGAAAAAGTAAAACAATTTTATTGCTTTGCAAAAAAATTGCACAAGAAACCATTTTCAGAAGCAGCAGACTCAAATACAGGCTGTGTGAATACAAAACCAATTTTTCGGCATTCGATTATAAAATGCTGGTAAGATATTTTTCTACAAAATTTTGCACAATTATAGCCTTAGGCTCTGTGCAGTTGAACAATTTTTTAGTTTTAAAAATAAAGCTTGGAAATTTTTGATATGAATTTTATTGCTCAGAGTTCGACTTCGAAAACACACAATAACATTTTTTATCCAAACCCGACATAAATGTTAAAAATCAAAATAATTTTCGACTAAAGAAGCACATCAGCTACATTTTGGTTTATAAAGTGTGACTATACGAAAAGTATAACCAGAGTTATCGTTTGAGAAAAATTCACTCACGTTTGGTGCTCTGGGAGTCACGTGACATGATCACGTGATTTGAAATTTTGCCTCTAGTGTTGTTATGTGCCATGGTGCATATATGTATAGTAAAGTTTGACATTTGCCAATTTTTTTGCCAATTTTTGATGTAACCCCCGATCCCCATAAATAAATTATACTGTCTCAAATTAAAAAGTGTCTATTCACACTCGACTTTCGGGTTCTATATCTGCGCAAAAATATAAGCAATTTAAAAAATTTCATTTCGGGTCTAGAAAATTTGCAAAAGTTTATTCATATTCATTTTTGTGTTTATGGGCTGCGCATGCGCTTAGAAAAGGCGCCAAAACTGTTAAATTTCCATTCTCTTGTTGTGTAGTTTGACTTGTTGGCTTGGCTTGCTCCTAAAAATTTTTTACATGATCCCGCTAACTTTATTTGCCACTTTGTGTATATGAATCAATTATTTACAGACTTTATTTTCAAAAATTACAGTTTGAATCAACTATTTTTTCAAAAATTATTTAAAAACCACTGCACATTCGTTAGTACCACCTTAAATACTAATACCTTAAGTACGAATTCAAAACGTCACTGATGCTCAGCATCACGCTTGCGCTGACAGCAAATTTCGGTACAAAGGTTCAGCTTTATTTATGATTCCACAGAAGCAAGTGCCCTTTTATTTGATGCAAGCAACTAAGACTAATCTTTTGCTAACCAACATACTAAGCCTAAGCCTAAGCACTAAGCCTCAGCCTAAGCTATAAGGCATAAGCCTAAGCCTGAGCTCCGAGTATAAGCGCTAAGCCTAAGCACTGAGCCTAAGCCTAAGTTTGAGGCTTTGAGACCTAATTTTATGGGAAAACCTGCTAATAAGTATCAAAAATAAATTTGCTGCACTAAAATACCCCAACCAGCTCCATATTTCAAAACATTCCCAGCTATGGCCTGAATTTCACGAAGGTGGTTTTAGTAAACCATTGGTTTTACGTACGTTTTGCATGATTTACACGTAATTTCATTACGAAATATCGAATGATTCGTTACGAATTTCGTAGATTTTCTTAAACCATTGGTTTAACTCAGTTGAAATTTCAGCAAAACAGAGACCTGCTGTGCTGCAGGTTTGAAATTTCAACTGAGCTAAACCAATGGTTTAAGAAAATCTACGAAATTCGTAACGAATCATTCGACATTTCGTAATGAAATTACGTGCAAATCCTGCAAAACGTACGTAAAACCAATGGTTTAGTAAAACCACCTTTGTGAAATCCACCCTACTTGTTTTGTAAGGCTTCAATCAGCCTGGCTTGGGTACCTTAGGAAAAAGTTTTGTAACTTTTCACAGCATGAATCAATTTTCAAAATTTTTTCTGCCATCAGTATGTAAGGCTTCATCGGGAGCACCCCCCGATCTCCCGTACATTCACTCACTCACTTTTACAAATTTTCACTTGTGAACAAACACTCATTGTAATTACTTTCTTCTGTGTAAGTAAGCTAAACGGCCTCTTGGCTTGTTTGTGGTCTGGCTAGTGAAGAGTACGGCCGAGGTGGTATGTTGTGCGGGTTTTCGTTGCGGCCTTGTAAAGTGTAGTTTTCTCTTGTGTTAATTCCGCCATAAATGGCCCAGTTCACGAACGTGTTTATTTCCTATTGAATTTTTTTATTTTATTGGTGTTTTCGCGTGCCTTTTTGCTCAACCTTAGCGGTACAGTTTCAGGCTTAGTTTGGGCTTAGTAGCACCTACTGTGCAACTCCGTTAGGTAGCGTTGCCATATGCGCGCTAATGTCCGTTGTCCGTGTGCCTACTGCGCAAGCGCCTACTGCCCTAGGTAAGTCCCTATTCCCGTCGGTGTCCGGCAACCCCGGCCCGTTCGGAAGACCCCGCCCTATAACCTGGAAGCTCCGCCTGCCGAGTGGATTGGTAAAAGGAGAAAGGATACTTCCAAGCACTTTCCCCAGTCTAGGCCTGAGCAATTCGTAAGCGCCCGTTACCTACGGCCTTACAAGTAACTTAGAAGCTACTCTTTCAATGGTAGCAGCAGGTTTTCATTTCATGGAGTATTTTTGCCCAAATCTAATTTTGCGCAAAAAATTTTATGTAAGGTTTAATTTTTGGACAGAGTTTGATTTCCAGCTAAAGCTTACATATTACAAACTTCTAAATTAGCCTATTTGAAAGAGCGTTCAATTTTGACCCCCCCTAGGATTAGGGGTATAGCGGGACTCCGGATCAATAGTCGAAAAAATGCCGTTTTTCCGACTTATTCTACCCCTGAGGGTTTTAACGCCAATAATTTCACTCCAGATTTTTATTAAAAATGGCTACATCTATTTTGGGGGCTAGAGATTAGATTGGGGGCTTGGCTGACGAGGGGGTTCTATAATTTTATTAAAAGATGGGGTAGGAAATGTTTTAGGGCCAGAAATAATTTAACCCCTATTCTTCAGTTTGACCCCTTGGGGATTTGGGGGATTGGGGCCAGCGCCAGTGGCTAAGTCAGGGGGCCCCGGGGGGTGTAACACCCTCCCCCCGGTAGACAAACTTCGGGCAAAAGACAAGTTGGCCCCTCCCTCAACTTGATCCTGGCTACGCTACTGTTTGGGGCTGGTGGAAGCATTGTTGCTTCAAGAACCTCTATTTCAATTTTTGGAATTTCTGAGAAATGACATCCCCGAAATTTGAACACTCAGTGAAACACGTTTTCGCAGTTCTTTCGGAAACCCGTAATTTTCCGTTCTAAATGTGTTTAAATTGAGTCGCAACTCGCAATAATATTTACAATTTTTTAAAATTATAAAAGGCACAAAGGGCAAAAGGTTTGACCCCGTTATTTCTAAAAATTTGGCCAAATTAACCAGAATCGTCCAACTTTTATGTAACTTTCCTTCCTTGCACATCACTTAAACATACAAAAACAAACTCTAAAAACGGAACCTAAGCCATAGCTCAAGCCCAAAGCTAAGCTTATTTCTGAGCGTGAACCTAAATTAAGCCAAAAGAAGAAGCCTAGACTTAAAGCTTAGATTATCATTTTCGACTATATTTTTCATATGATGTGCCACGCAGGAAACACTTTGACCAAATTCAAACAGCCTCAATTTATACATAGGAAGAAAAAGGCGCATCCGAAAAGGGTGTTAAAAGAGTGAGAAAAATTTCTCACTGTTTTCTCCCTGTTTTTGGACGTTGTCACACTCTTGCTTTAGTATAAGGCTTGAACGGAATACGCATGGTTTAATAAATCCATATTAAATTATAGATCCGTCTGAAACTATTTTGGAATGTATTAATTACGTAAGTAATAAAATGATGCAAAATTTATTTTTACGTATGATTTTGAAAAATTATATACTTGGATTTTTCATGATAAAATAAAAACTGCCTTAGAAAAAATCTTAAGGTGGCGCTTTGAGAATTTGTTTTTTTGGCAAATTATTTTTTCTGGAACAAAATCGACCTATAGGTTTTGAAGAACAAATGTTCAGAAGGTGTTCAGGAGTCGATTGGTGTGAAATGTGTATCACTCAAAATAAAAAAACTGAAAAAATACGAAAATCGAATATTTTTCCGTTATTACCAAACCAGAAAAAAGTTCGCAAAAAATCGAAGTAAAACTAAATTACTTTTCTTTTTGATAAATAGACAAACATATTTAAAGCAAGCGTCTGTCAAATCAAGCCGTTTAGCCAGAAAAATAAAAACATGCAACTAGCCAAGCAACTTTTCAATAAAACAACCAAAGATTTTGCCAAAGGACACGGATTCCAAACCGCATGTATTGAGTTGAGACATGAAATTTAGACACAATATAGAAAAAAGTAAAAAACTGACGGGGTTTCGGCGGGTCAGGTGGCCTGTCTTGAACATCATTTGCAGCGTTGGCTTCTCTGTCTCTTTGGTAGTTGTGATTGTCGTCATCCTCATCTCGTCTTTCAATATATTCCTTATTGCAGACTTGCCTTTCTTGACTAGTACCCAGTATACCGTGAGAAGTGTTCACTGTTGCTGTTCGGGGTATGGTTGTACCAAAACATCATTGTCTCAGGCGAACCCTTTGTTCTTGCAGCCATTTTTTTTATTGTGCGATGATTTCTTTCAATTATTCCATTGCCTTGAGGGCGGTAAGCGGCTGAAAAAATTTGAGTGATACCCAGTTTAGCACATAGGGTCCTCACTTGGTGGCTTCGAAATACTTTGCCGTTATCGGACATACGTTCAACCGGGATTCTGTGTTCTAATAGTACTTGCTCGAGTTGCTTAGCAATGAGGGTTGCTGTTTCGTTACGTAGTTTTTTCCAAATTGCATGTTTCGAATATGTGTCTATTATGGTCAAATAAATACAATTTCTATAATGAGTGACATCCATGGCCAGTCTCTGCCATGGTTTGTTTGCACCCAAACTACCTTTCTCCCATGTCACTGGTGCCGGGTCGATTAGTTTGCAGACATTGCAGGCTTTCACCACTTCTTCGACAGCGGCTTTGGTTACAGCACGGCCCATTTGTCTCTTGCAGAGAAACCAGGTACGGTCGACGCCAAAGTGATTCGTTTCGTGGATGGCTCGAATACGGGCCATTTCTGTTTGCCCCTGCACGACTCCTGTAGCAATCAATTCTTGTTGCCCCATCCAGTGTCGCGGTACTCTAGTTAACACGTCGGCCAAATTTTTTCTAGATGAGACTGTAGCCAGCGTCAGATGTATACCGTATTCTTTAACTAAGCCGCGGATAATGTCCAACCTGCGCTTTGTGAGCATCTTGCTAAGGCCGGATGCTTTAATGCGATGAGTGTCGTTGAGGACAAAATTGATCCAGCCAATCACAGTCGCCGAGTCCACATGCAATTTGATCCGGGTAAGGCCCCATTTGATAGCTAAATTAAGGCCTTTAATAACAGCTTCTAGTTTAGCTGAACTAATGTGCGATCCGCTTTTTTCTTCTCTCAGCCACGATCCGTCTTCTACAACGGCTCCACCAATAGTAATGAGTGCACCCAGCGCAATCGAGATAGCGTCTGTTCACGCTTCTCCCTCCACGCTTCCGTCAGGTGCTGCCCAGATGCCTTGTACCGGGTCTTGTCTTTCAACTCTGTTGACTACTTGCATCACCACGTGCTGGACATGGTCGGGTACAGGACTGTTCCAACTTTGCCCGTTTGTCAGTCGCTTAATATATCCACATGCCACGCGCAGACATCCTGCCACGGGATAGTGTCCAACCAATTGTCCGCACACAGAAAAGTTTTTTTTGGTCATTGGCTGATCTGGTTTTTCACTGCTTTGTCTCTTTTCCACCAGTAAACGCCTTCTCTGTTTTTGTGAACTCGCAGTCCAAGTACCGCGCACCGTCCAAATCTTCGGGTTCTTTAGCTTCTAGCCCATAATTGAGGAGGTGGTTTTTAATTCGAACTAAAGGCACTGTTTTGATGTCACAAAAAATGTCATCGATATAGCTATCCGTGCTTTCCTTATTATCTGGCTGCAGCGATAGAACTTTTTTTAGTATAGCACCCATAACTTTTGGTGCAATACTTAGGCCAAACCGCATTCTGGTCATGATATTGGTCCTTCCATCAAAAATTACAGCTTGATAGGGAAGCAGGTCCTTGTGCACTCGAACCTGTAGGTAGGCCTTTTTCAGGTCCAGGATTTGTGCATCCGTGCCACCCTTTCTCCAAGATCTTAGCTTTTCGGGACATACTGCACACTCCTTTCCAGGATAGCTAAGAATGTGCGTATTGAGTTCTCTAAAATCCATAATTGTGCGGATCCTACCTTTCCTAGGCTCACTTTTGGCCATGAACGCAATCACGCCTTTAACAGGTCCATGCTTTTTCGGGTCATGCTCTTCTAACGAACCATCGTCGATCCATTTTTTAATTTCCTCACTGAATTCTTCTCTAACTGTACGTGCCATTTCATAGTCAGCTTTGATATTTTTTAGATGGTCCGGAGCTACGTTGAGCCAGCGCCATTTGACCGTCCAGAATTTACCATTAAATTCGGCGTCAAAATAAGATTCCACTAAGGCCAATCTTTTCCGACTACCGTTAAACACCATTTTATTTTCGCCATCATTCACGTGAGATTTGGCAGTGTCGCCATTCCCAGTCACAGCACAGCATCCGGCCCCTTGCAGCGTTTCTGCAACTTTTGCAGAACCATCTGGAAATATCGTTACTCCACCGCAGTTTTGAAAAAAGTCCATACCCAGAACCTTCTCGATGCCCGGCAACAGAGTAGGTCCCCCAACTACAGTAAGGCACAGTTCGAGCCCTGGAAAAGCGTCATCTGTGGGACGCAAGCTGGCCCATGCCGACCCGAGTAACGGCATCCGACCACCCCCCAACGTGGTCAAGGTAGCTCGCGACGGCCAATTTTGGCCCCACCAACCCAGTTTCCCTGCGGTATTCCCCGTTTAGTGTTCGTTTAGTGTCACACGTATTGTAGGAAGATGGGCTAATGACGTTGGGAGACGACCACCGGCGCATGTGCCGATGACGCCTCCCCTTTGGAGTTTTCCTGACCGCAATTTTGGGCTGTATGTCCTCTTGAGTGGCATAGATAGCACACCAGGTTACATTCGCGTCGAAAGTGACCGGCTTTGCCGCATCTGTAACACACAAACCTAACGGGCTTTCCAAGCTGCCTTCCTTGGCCAAGTCGTACCCCCGCGAAATCCACACCATCTTGCCGTCGATCCGCCATGACTGCTTTTGCACAGGTAAGCAACTCCACAATCCCAGCATCTTGGCTTTTGAGAGATTTTACTTGTGACCCCACATCTTCTGGCAGTCCACAGACAAACTGACATTTCAAAACGTTTTCGTCATTGCTACCCGTTAGCCGCAATAAACGATGCAAATCCGCCATAAACGCATCAGCAGACTCATCTTGACCCAGTCGTCGGCACTTGAGCTGCTCGAATGCTTGGTAGGGAGTGAGCGAGAATGCGGACACTAGCGCTTTCTTTATCTCATCATAGCTGTCTTTCTTTGGTTCCTCCAGCTGGTCAAATATGGAAAATGCCGAGCCTTGAAGAAACAGCGGTACAAACTTGGCAAGATTGTCCATACCTCGAAGGCTCGCAACCAGTTCAGCTTTCTTGATTCATTCGATCACATCATCTCCGTCCGTTGAAGAGAACTTATGCAGAATGTCAGTAATTTTCACAGACATACTGGGCCGAAATAGCTTGTAGACTCAAAAATAGACACAATTTTTTATTGTTCTAATAAATGGACTTTGAAGCGAGATATTTATTCTTAAAGTTGCATAAAAAGTTAAAAATCGTTATAACTCAAAATCTAAAACAAAAGTCAAAAAAAATTTTTATCCCACACGTTTGAAAACCTTTTAATTGAGCTATAGATTGTCCAAACTGATAGGGTGGGATTCACAAAGCCTGTTTAACTTAGACTCGGTCTAAGTCTTAGACTGCGTTTAAACGCAGTCGCATTAAATCAGCGTGCAAAAAATCACGTGATCGTAACGAATTCTGCGCACAAATTTTCAAATATATAGCGCGTTTTCTAAAAGATGATTCACAAAGGCTGTTTAACTTGAACGCAGTCTAAATCAGCCTGATTTTCTAATGGAAACGTAGACCTGCCTATACGGCAATCCAAGCTATGTTTAAGTTGATTATTTTCGTTAACCGACATTCTAAAAACTTTTGAAGAACCACCAGTACTTTACTTGGCTATTTCTGACTTATCATTGATGTTTCGGACCTATTTTTTGCAATTTTAGAAAATTATGTTAATCTGAATAAATTGTTTTAAACGGTTAAAACTGTCTCATAAATTTATTAGTTGGACCCAGACAAGGTTTAACCTATCCAAAAGTTAGATACAGCTTGATTTTGTCACGTTTCGTAAATGATGTCGTAAATGATGCTAAGGTAATTTTAACAGCTTACAAAATGCTTAAAATAGTGCTTTTATATTTCAGTAACTTTCAGAACCCTAGACTAAACATAGCACTTTTTTTAAAAGTCCAAATGTTTTAATTTGAGTAAAAAAACTAAAATTACCTAAATGCAACATTTAACAACTTTGTGGGGAGGTACTTACACACAAAAACGCTTTGCTTATGTAAAAAACGATTTTCAGAGTTAAACAAGCGTTTAGTTAAACAAGGTTTAAGCGGGGCCTGTGAATCAGGCTTAGACTGCGTTTAAACGAGCGTTTAGCTAAACGCTCATTACGAAATGTTCTAAGCGTCTTTACCATTGAAATAGAACTAGGTGATAGAACGATATAGAACAATTGTAATAAAAATACACACAAATTTCGTGAATTATAATTATCTTAGACCATCGTTTTAGACTGCGTTTAAACGCAGTCTAACTTAGACTGCGTCTAAACGCGCTTTGTGAATCCCGCCCATAGGGTAGGATTCACAAAGCGCGTTTAACTTAGACCCAGTCTAAGTCTTAGACTGCGTTTAGACGCAGTCTAGCTAAACGAACGTTTAGACCCAGTCTAAGTCTTCATATGATTAGAGTGTAAATTTTGTTCTATTTTCGTGTTCTAAATTTGATTATGTTCTATTCCTGATTCACGAGCTCAGTCTAAGTTAAACGTTCGTTTAACTTAAACGGTCGCTAGTGTTAAATTTAGACAAGCCTTTTGGCTAGTCTAAGATTAGTCTAAGTACTTTTTAATTATTTTACTTAAGTATTTTTGGACTTTTTTGACTTTTCTAGTTTTACTTTGTTCTTATTCATCCAATAGGCTAATAACATCGTGTATTATCATGTCTGTTTTACTTTCATATGATAGTTAATGTGGCTGATCTAGCTTAATAATAGGAAAATTTTATTTATCATACTGTTTACTTATTCATTGTTCCTCATAACATTTCATAAAGCTCTAAAGTTAGTAAAGTCAACAACCTAAATAACTTAAAGTGGTAAAAATGATTAAAAAATTACAAAAATTACTGAAGTAATATTTATAAATAATAATAATAATCGCCATTGAGCCCATAATGTAACATTAGTAAATTGTATGTTACTGAGTGAATTAACCTTTCATGCGCACTAATCATTTCAGGCACCCCACGTGGTGAATGCCCAATCTGGGTCTATAAAGCTTGGTTAGCTTATTCTAGTCAACTGATCTTCGAATTTTTTTTCAGGAATCGCAGATCTTTGCATTTAGTGGCCCAATTTTAGTCCTGCTGCCACACAACGAAACCTATGTTTGATTCAGCAATGTGAAATTTGACTTTTTTTATCGCAAAAATAGTAATTTTTATGGCCTCATGATATTTTATCGCAACTCTGGCAGTCAACTTTTTGTGCATCAGATACATCGAATATTGTAGTTTAGTTCTAGCACCCAACTATGATAGGCGCACTGTTGTAATAAAACAGGATTAACGAGCCCCCTGATTGATACAGGTTTTGAACGATTTTGGTCGTAGCTGCAAGAAGTGAGCTACTTGTTCGGATTGGTATGTAGTTTAGTGATCAGACGTGGCGCAGAATGAGGCCACACTCTCAGGCGGAATCCCCGTTTTGCATATTTCCCCAAAACCCCATTTCCCCCCTATGTCCGTACGAGAGCGCCTGATTCAGTTAATCGTCAAGTGTGTAAGCCCTAGGTCCCCCCCTGAAGTATAAAACGAGTTAGCATAGAAGCAAGTACGAATAATAAGTAATAATGTCCCTAACCAGTGTCCGTCCCCTTTCCCTTGTGCTCTCTGTTTATAATTGAAGCCGTTTGTCATAATAATTGCCCCTGTATTAATAATGATTATTGGTATTGTTTTATGTCCGTATTGTCTGAGGGTCGTGAGTATTAATCAGTAATTACCGAGATTTAAGCAGTAATTGGAAAACCCCCCTGAGAATGTAGAAGCCAGCCGGATAGTTGTTTGTAAACAATATCTGGGCTAAGCCATAGCATTAGCCCAGATATTGGCGAGCTAGCTGAAGGTCATAAAGAACTAATAAGCGAAGTTTAGCGGTTAATAACTAAGTAATCTTTTGGTCTTATGGAACGTGAAATATACGGAATTGTGGAGCATAAAGTAGTGAATAATTATGGACAGTTTGAAGTAATTCGGAGTAATATAGCGGAAGTTATTCGAAGTTAGATTGTGAAGTTTAGTCGAATTTAAGCAGAATTGTAGGCGTAGATAACGCAGTTTCGGACTCTAATTTTGTAGTGTTATAATTCTGTAATTGGCATTCGTAATTGGGTAATGTTTGGTATCATCTTGTTCCTTGTTTTCAGATATATTTAATGGACTTATTTTTGAACTATTTTGGTATTCGTAACTATGTTGTTGGGAGCAGTAGAAAGTTCCAAGTTTCACCCTAGTTTCTGAAGAGGGGTACGGTAGTTTTGAGAATGTGTAGTTTTGACTGGGTCTGCAGCCCAGAAAAAGGCCTAGTATTCAAGTATTGTCACATAATAATTACATCCTAATTTTATACATAATGTTTAGTGGTTAGTTAACTTTAGTATATAATTGGTTAAGTGTTTAGTGAATGTGAAGTTACGTTTTTTAGTATTTCCCAATTTCACCCATTTCTCCACTCCCCTTCTCTCCTCTCCTTTTCGTAATATTTCTGTAATACTGTTTTTCCAACGCTGGTAATTAAATTCTCTGGTCGCCAAATTAAATTCAGAAAGATATATGACTGTACCTGGAGCGACCAGGAATCAAGGACCCTTGAAGGGAATTATTTTCGCCCGATAATTATATTTGCCGAAGTGTGAGGGCCAGCAGCCCTCGACCCCCCAACCTCAAGTAGGATCAACCGAAATTTATAGGTAGGCGGGCCTAAGCATGGCCGAACGTAATTGGCTGATTTCGGGATCGATAGATCCCGACAAAGAAATCAAAGAAAAAGCCAAAAATTTTAAGGTAGCTAAGTCAGTCGGTTCAGAAATTCTGCTAACGGACGGTTGAGTCCGAACTTTCTCCTGCTCTTCCTGTATTTGCCCATTTCTGCCCTTGCCTGTATCTGCCCTTGTAAAGACATCCAATAAATATATATAACCCTAAATTACCGACTCAGTCTCCTTTTTCTGATCAGCCGTTCAGGCTTGCGAGTGCTCCTATCTGAACCAGTATTTTGCCGGGCCTTGCCCATTCTGTTCTCTGTGGCGCGGAAGCGTCTAGCCTTTCTCTTTTAGCGGCCTTATAGTGCCCATTATTTATTCAACGCCATTCAGCGCCTGTCCGGTATTTGTGACTGTCCGCCGCCGCCCGCTTGCTCTGTGTCCTGCGCCCGCGCCGTCTCCAGGCTCGGTCGTGTCGCTCCCGTGTGGTCGTTCCCCCGTCGCGTCGCTTGCCCCCCCCCCTGTCTCAGCGCTAGCCAGCGCCCGTGCCCCGGCTGCCACGCTCTTCCCCCCATCGGGTCCGTGATCCCGTCACCCTGTCCGTCGGTCATTCGCCCTCGCTCCCTGCTGCCACGCTGCTCAACAGGTGGGTCGTCCAGCTCGAGCCGCCCAGTCCAGTCCCGTGTCCACCGTCGCCGCCGTCCATTCGCCCGTCGCCGGTCTCCACCAGTCCGTCGCCGGTGTCCGTGTCCAGTCCAGCCGTCTAGGTCCGTCAATTGCCGCCCATCCTGCCCAGGCCCGCTCCGGTCGCTACTCCCAACCACCAGTCAGCTCCAGCCAATCAGCCAGGACTAATCCTGTTAGTTACTCCCCCCACTGTCCTTAGCTTCATAGTTGTAGTTCCTAGGCTGACCCTATAGGACAGATCAGTAGTAGAATAGTCAGTAGACCTGTTGAGCCATTGAGCAGACCAGTAGACCAGAGCTGTAGAGTGATCGAGTGATCTAGCCTAGACAGGGTCAGGCTAAAAGAGTGCCGATTCCAGAGTAGGTTGTTTTCAGGTTGATTACCGTGTGTCCGTTCCATATCAGTCCGTTGTGTCGTGTCCTTAGCGGTTTCTGAGTCCGAAAGTATCATTGTCTATTACGCGAGTTATTTAGGGTTGCAGATTCGTAGCTACGATTAACTGCTAGGCGTATTGTGCTATCTGTTTCAGGATTTCGTAGAAGTTGCACCGGTTACACACAGTTTTCAGTACGAGTCGAGCTTCTGAGTGGTAGTCAAAAAGTGAAGAGAAAGTTTTATTTTTGAGATAGCATTGGGGAGTGATCCGTACTTGTCCCCCGACACCAGAAAAAGCAGGCGTCAGGGTTGAGCTACGCCTCTGAAATAAGGTATAAGTTCCTAGTTATCCCCGGCCTTTGGTGTCTCTCCCGAATCACGACGGGCAGAGCAGAAAAGCTTGTCCGAGCAGTTTAAATCCCCTGAAACCAGTTGCTCAAGGGAAAGTTTGAGTAAAGCTGTAGGAGAGGCAAACTTTGAATAATTCACACGTTAATTGAGAGTTAGCGAGAACTTAGTCAAAATTGAAAGGGTGTGTTTTTATCAGTGAGAGTTCCATTGAAACCTAGGTAAACACGATCGCCGTGGAGGTAGTACTGTTAGTGTTTTCATATTGTATTTGTGTTTACGTACGTTTCGGCGATCGTAAGCATTTTGACTGAGTTAGCCAACAGAGGTACTGAGCTTAACTACGAGGTTGGACTAGGATCCATAGGTGACCTAAACGGATCTCTGTAGTTTAGTCTTCTGTAGCTTCTCGGTTCCCTTTTCGAAGGGTGGAGCCCCCGCAAAAACATTTCTAACCTCTGCTACCCCACTGAGCTGAGTTTGAGTTGAGAGATCCGATACAGTCAGGGAAGCTAGGTAAAGTCAGTGATCTATTGTATTGTCGCAGTATCAAGCATTCAGTACCTAAACGTCACACCCTGTTTGCAACGTATGTATTGTATTGTTCGTATTGTGCTGACGGTAAATCTAAGGTGAAGTGATCGTATAGTTCAGTCCGAAGTCAGAAAGTAATAGTTCTCGCATAACGCACAGCAAAAGTTTATTAACCCGTCATAAGTCTTTTTCACACTAATTGGAGCTTAACCCGTGTAGGCTTTTTCACACTGTTGCTGTGTTAACACTCTAGGGTGAGGTACATTATTATGCCTGAGCGATTGCGTAGTTTTCTCAAATTCTTAACTTTGAGCGCATATAATGTGAAAAAGCGGGTTTTAGACCCTTAATCGCCTAATTATGTTTTGTTCACCATTAATTTCTCTATGGAATGGTGGTTTCGCGAACTCTCTACGACGCACATAGCTCGAGCAATGGCCAAAGAATTGGAAGGTGTCAAAGTCTGGCTGCCTAAAGAGAGAACCTCTGGGCGTCAAAGGGTTAATTAGCTTATTTAACAATTGTCAAATTTGTTTTTTAACTACGTAATTAACTTGAATTTTAAATTAACTTTTAATAAAAAATAATTTTATTACCTAAATTAATAGCTCTGTCGGTACGTATTAAAGCACAATGTTCTACAAATAGAATTTATAAAAGAATCAAATAAAGAATTCTGTTAAACGAGCCCGTTTAACTTAAACGGGCTTTGTGAATCACGTTTAGACTCGGTCTAAACGTTCGTTTAAGTTAAACAAGGTTTCAATTGAAATAGAACATAGAAATCAGATGACACACACTAATCATATCAATCTCTGTGAATCATGTTTAACTTAGACTGCGTTTAAACGCGCTTTGTGAGTCCCACCGATAGAGTTTGAATTGAGCTATGTGTGCCCTGTTAATAGGGTTTTCGCAAGTCACGTGACAGACACAAAAAATGACAAATCCTTTAGAAAGAGTGCTTAATTTGTTACCGCGCACCTTGCTAAACTCTAATATGCCCACGAAAGTAAGAAATTGCAATTTTTGAAGTACGTAAGCTTACGAAAAAATAGCGCTTATAGCACTTTGATGCGCTATCGTTGTGCTATATGCTCTATTTATGCACTATTTTTTTTATATCGACGTCCAGAACACAAACAAACTTTTCAATAAGTTAGCCAATAGCACAAAATAGCGCCTAAATAGCGCAAATAGCACCCTCTAGTGCTATTAGCGCTATCCAAGATCAGCATCACTATTTAAAGGCAAATTAACACAAACACCAATAGGCCAGCGAACCTCAGTTGGTAGAGCGTTAAGCTAGCAATCTAGCAATGGGTGGTTCAAATCCCCCTTGTAGAAGTTCTGTAGAAGTTTCATCCATATCTAAAAAATAGCACATATAGCACCTTCGATAGCGCATATAGCGCAAATAGCGCATATAGCACTCCCAAAAAGCGCTGTAGCGCAAATAGCGCATATAGCACCTTCGATAGCGCATATAGCGCAAATGGCGCATATAGCATCCCCAAAAAGCGCTATATCGCAAATAGCGCATATAGCACCTTCGATAGCGCATATAGCGGAAATAGCGCATATAGCACCCCAAAAAGCGCTATGGCGCAAATAGCGCATATAGCACCTTCGATAGCGCATACAGCGCAAATAGTGCGTGTAGCACTCCCAAAAAGCGCAAATAGCGCATATAGCAAATTCCATAGCACTTATAGCTAGCGCATATAGCGCATATAGCGGATAAAAAAGCGCTATAGCACAAAAAGTGCTATTTCGATTTCGCTTACACGCGTTCGCTATCATCAATCCATAGGTAGCTTAAATTAAAGACAGTTATCTGACCGAGACGCCATTTTTGTCGAATTTTAGTTAGCGGCGACAAATTTTTTAGTTATTTTATTTTTTATCAAAAGTGACGTTTTAAAAAGCTTGTCATATTGGGGCAAATCATAAAAATTACAATTCAAGAAGTTCGATGCTTCCATAATTCCATGTACGTCTGTTCTAACCGTGTGCAAAGTTTTAATCGGATCGGTTTTTGCAGCCGGCAGTAATTTTAAAAAAATTAACACCAAAGCTGAATTTCAGAAAGTTGAAGTTTGCCTACACATACGTATTTTCCAAAACATAGAGCTAATTTTTTGTACTAAAATCCGTTGCGAAAAGTTTCAGAAGCCAAAAAGTAGCTTTTTTTGTTACTATCCGCCACTGTTGGTTAGGGCAATTTTACCCTCTTAACCTGGCATATGGATAGAACTTGATTGTGTGTATGGGGTTGGTTACCCAAGAACATCACAAATCAAGGTTTAATGTGTAAGTGGAGTTAGTGTGTAACATAGTATATAATTTACTAAATACAATACAAATTACTACATGGTCAAGAATCAGAGTTATTGGACGTATGTTACGCGTACATACGTTCGTAGGAAGTAGAGAACCGGTGTATCGCAGTGAAAGATTATGGCTGACGATAGCAAATTTTCTTCCAATTTTCACATTGCCCGAATTTTTCTTACATGTTTCTTCACAGTATTGACATATGCTCTTTAATTTTGTTTGATTTCTTCACGTGGCCATTTTTGTTCTGTTTTCTCGGCATTTTTACTTATTATTACATGATTTTTATCCTTGCTTTTATTAAGATTTTAGGTTACAAACCCTTGACATCCGGTATTTGTGATAGAGCTATTACATGTACATTACCTCACAAGACAGCATTGATTGCTAGTCTTGTGCGATTGTAGGCTCTGCTCCAAGTCGAAATACAGCAAGTGCTCCCCGTTTCTGCACTTTTAGTGACTTCTTTGTTTTGTCAT
Organism: Trissonchulus sp. WLG1_4; assembly: GCA_030248245.1. Classification (NCBI taxonomy): domain Eukaryota; kingdom Metazoa; phylum Nematoda; class Enoplea; order Enoplida; family Ironidae; genus Trissonchulus; species Trissonchulus sp. WLG1_4. The sequence goes on along the minus strand of JASANF010010082.1, from coordinate 12,943 downwards.
ATTGTTTGATTTTCGTCAATTTCATACTGCGATCACAAGCTCACCATTGTAAGGCACTAAAGCTTATATGCTTCTTCTAATTTTATTTTTCAGCTTTTCTGTTTCTTTGCTTCTGTTGAATTCTGGATCATGTAGACCAGGTAGATCGGCTTCACCGTTGCTGTATCTAGTATCTCGGAATCAAAACAGTTGCTGAACCAGCTATGATTACCGTTAACGGTAAGTACCTTCTGTTCAAGTCAATGATTTCACAGCATTCACAAGCCATGCTGACTATTTTTGTGGCATGAATTTGACTTGTCAGAGTTTCTCCTCGCAACTTGTATCGTAGGACAATTTCAGCCATTTGGTGCTATTCAGATTGTCGTTTTGGCCTGCCTGTAGTTTCTGCGACATCCGTTACATCACTTGCCGTTTTTGTCCTTACGTCAACTTTAGTATTAGTACCAATCCCGCTGGTCGCTCATTTTTGTTCAGAAGAAGATGAAGTAAAATGTGTGGTATATTTTGCGCTATACTGCTGATCTTGTTCACAGGCTACTTTTGACAGTAGCAACTTGTTATACTTTCGACCATAGTCATTGACTAGTCTGGCTCACCTGTGTTGTCACTTTAGCCGCTAGAGTACACAATTTGTCTCATGTTTAAGTAGCCGCTTCTGGCGCTTCCGGCAAGTGGCATAACTATTAGTTTGCTCTTCTTGTGCATTATACTTGTGTACAACTTTATCGGTGATATCGACCCAACCCAGCTCTTTTCTTTTGCAATTTCCTCAGCTCCGTTAGTCTAAATTTTGTTTGATCAGCTTTAACAGCTGTTAGTTTTTGTATTTAATTAATTCAGTACATTATACGACATTTATAGTTGTCGCAACATGAGCCAGATCTCTAACATTTTGAACTTGTTTTATTCTTTAAAATTAGTCGTAGTCCGACTCTTGCATCATCTGTCTTTTTAACCACGAGCTTTTCACATTATTTGCACCGAAAGATTGCATACCAGCTGTGCCTGATTGTGAGATTCTTATAACAGGTTGTGTAGTTGCTCTTTGCTGTGCCATGGCTTTCCGTTCATTCGTGTCCACCGTTTTCAAAAGAATGACTTCATATATCGTTCTGCGCTAGTTGCCGTTTCGAGTTTTCAATTTATGCCTACAGCAGTTGTTGTGCTATGTAGTTGTGATTTTGTAACAAGCATAGTAGTTGTACTCGTAGTTGTTGGTGTGGAGGTTATCGTTGTTGTTGTTGTTGTTGATGTTGTTGTTGTTGTTGTTGTTGTTTTTGTTGTTGTTGTTGTTTCTGTTCTGTAGCACCTTTCCATAATTTCTCCCATTAGTGAGACGCAGCACACCGTGCTCGAGAGCTGCAGGTTAAGAGATCGGGCTGCTGTTGTTGTAGTTGGTGCTGCTTCAAGTGCAAACGGCGCAGAATTTCTTCTACGGGCGTCCATCTGTCCGATGAAGCTTACGTTCTTGCTGTTGTTGTGGTGCTTGGCAGCAGTCTTCTAATTGTGTAGTTGTGTAGAGTACTAATTCTAATAGTTGATCTAGTAGAGATTTTTGAAGTGTTTATTACAGCGCAGGTATTGTAGACTGTAGTTGTAATAGTTGTTGTGTTTGTAGTAGTCGCTGCTGTTACACTAGATTTAGTAATTTTAGTCACCGTTGCAGTAGTCGCTATATTCCACTTGTTGAGAAGTCGAAGTAATTAGCAATAATCCCCATTTGCGATGGGCTTTTCAAACCCAATAGGCCCCTATTTCAGCGACAAAACCCATATATACAATAAACAATATACACAATAAACGTTTACAAACATCCAAAAGATACATACATAAGTTGACACAAACTTACAGCAGCTGACCCGCGAAAGCAAGCGATCAAATAGGAAGTGCAAAATTCTGAAACCTAAAGTTACCTAAAATATTTGAGACCGCGTCAGCATTTGGTACTATGTAGCATATGCGAACCCACATCCTCTACTTGTGTATGTGCATCCTCTACCCATTAATCCCTAGCAGGATTATGTGCTCGTTTAGGTGTTTGAAGCATACCTATCCCGTACTGAGAACATTCTTATAATAATTGTTGTTGAATGACAGTTTATGGGATGTCTAAAAAATGGTACTAACATATGCGAACCCACATCTTCTACTTGTGTATGTGCATCCGGTAGATGTCGCGTGTAAGCGTGCACGAGCACGAAATTTTACCCCCCCCCCCACCCCTAGGCGCTATTATAGTTTCCAGGTCAAAAACGCCACCCCTAGGCGCTATTTGCGCTATTTGCGCTATTATAGTTTCCAACCTACTTATACTGCACGCTGTAGCGTGCAGTATAAGTAGGTCGCACGCTACAGCGTGCCGCAATAACCAGGTTATAGCACGCAACAAATACGCTAAACCAAATTACAAATAGTTAGTTATACATGGAGTATGTACTATGTATGTATATAGGTATAGACTTTAGTTCATAGTTTTAGTTTATCATTGTTCAATATTAATCGATAATATATAGCACGAAGTACAACACTTTATTCTTATTCCTCATCTTCATCACAATACAACGATTCAAGACCTGACAGTAAATTGGATTCTTTTTCTTGCAACGGCAAGGGCGGTTTGCGAGCGTCTTTAAACGGCCATCGCGGCACCAATAGTCTCAGGCCATCGCGGTGGCATTTGATCATTTTCTCCACCTGTTGAGAACAGGGCAGAAATTCCGACGTCGTCCAAACTTCCACGGGGGGCACTTCGCCGCGACAATATCCCAGACAAATGTCGGCTACCCCGTTTTCCTTACAACAGGCAGTGTTGTCCATACCGTCAGAGGCGCAGAAGATAAAACGTTCGATTTCTGGCGCGCAGGTTTGGATCTGACCGCCACACCAGACCTGCAAAAAGATTTGGTTGAATTAAATTTATGAAATCAGGTTTTGAAGATTGATTCATACCAAGAGTACATAATAGGAGCTGAATCAGTTGAGTACAATGTCTTGAAATTGAGGGTGGTAATCCCCCTCAAAACCATACATAAAATGGCAATTTTGCGCTGCGCATTGGATACAAGTCCGAAGGCATAATAGGGAGTGTGTCATGCTCTTCTTATCATGTACTCTTGTTCATACTTACAGCCGTCTGTCTGTTCAGCAGTCAAGATTACGAAATTATCACGTCAATGCTGATTTATACGCTACTATTGGCGCTCCTTTTCAGAAATTTTGCGGCGAAAGGGACAAACAATTGCACGTATGAATCTAACCTTATTTTAGAGATCAGAAAAAAGGAACATCTGAACATTTGACAAGTAACATCTAAATCATTCGACGCAGGTAAAAATTTATCCTTTGGGTGCGGTGCTCATCTCAGTTACAAAGCCCTGGAGCGTCAGGGGTGCCACTTCAAGACTACATTCGTGGAGGGGGGGCAGCCCCTCAAGGCATAATGCCCTACACGGACCCCTGTTACCTTCCCACAAATTGTGGTACCCATTTACCGACCCGATTAGGATGGACTGCTGGATTTGCAGGAGCAATGTGGCCCAAGCCTCTTACTCAAGGAGATTGCGTATAACCGAATACTCGAGTAGGTAGGATTCGATCATCCAACCTTCAGATTAGAAACCGAACACCTTAACCACTCGTCCACACTAACCACAGGTGACAAAACTGGGTGATCACTGATCCGAAATAAATTCATTACCATTTCACTATTCATAGGATGCCCGCTAATGTGAAATGTTTCGTTTTTCGTCATTAGCATTGAGGAGTATTAGCTAAGAACACTACCACCTTAATGCCAGCTTCCCACTGCCGGTTTCGGTCTAAGGTTTATGGTTTCAGGTTTTTAAGGTTAAACCGTTTTATTCACACTGGAAGTTTAAGGTTTAACGAACAGTAAATACATAGAATGTCAAGCTACTACTAATTTCCCTATGGCAGCTTGCATTGCTGATATTTGAATGCTGTAAATTCATTGGTTATATGCAGAAGCTCCGCCTACAGCTCGTAGCTGATTTGTTAAATCCTTAAACCAGAAACCAAAAAGTTTGCCCTAGAAAACCAACCTGTTCAGTGGTGATTTGATAGTTACACAGATTTTGGCATTCCTGCTTTACCGGACCGCGACTGTCCTTGCAACAGGCCATGAATCGATCATCTCTCCAATTCGCCGATGCAAACGTGCAGAGAAATGGGCTAATAAAAATAAATACTAGAAATTTCATTTCGAAAACGAAAAAATTTAGAATTTTCTTTTACAAGACAACTTTAAGAACAGACTAGAAGACAGTTAAACCACACATGCTGAAAATAGGATTCACGAAACGAAATAAGATTCACGAAATTGTCAATTTTAGAATCATTACAGTAACAGTAATTGAAACTGGTTTGTTTTGAAGTTGACTGCATTATTATGACGCTCATTTCGTTTTAAACTTAAAACAAATAATTTTAACGCGTCAAAACGTGGGTTTCAGTTAAACCGAAAACGTCCTCCACTACTTAATAGTACAACTAAGGAGTAAGGACTCACTCCACGGATTAAACGGCCTGGACTTATTTTATTCCGAGGTTTAAAATGGCATATTGAACTAAACGAACTAAACGAGTTAAAAGGAGTCAGCGGCTTGATTTTAATCCAAACCCATTCCTAACTAACATTACGGCCGATTGCACCAAATAAGAATAGCTAATACCTGAAAACTTAAACTTATTTGGTGCAAAGGAAAATGGGTTTATTCTGATTTTATTCTGGAATAGCCTGTTCTTATTCCTGTTGGGCCACAGCCCAACGGCCCAACAGGTCTCTAATTTTGATTCTGGTATCTTAACACAGTTCTAGCGTTAAAGTGTCAATGCGCGGAGTGTGTTTTACACATCTTTCACCATATTTTTGCATCTGTCACAATTAAAATGCCTGTTATATTCAGTGAGTTGCTGCTTTTGTGGTTGCTGAGAAGATAATTTGAAAATGCAAAAGTTTGACAAAAAGTGATCCACTAGGAATCGACAATGTCACCTCATGGTTGCGAACCCAACAAACTAACCACTAGACCACTGGGATTTTTTAAGTCTTGATGCTTCACTAGAAGTCATAAACGTAACAGTACTGCCTGGTTTCAAACTGACACGGCACCAAGAACCAAGTTAAATTTACGGAATTTAACATTTAACATTTCATCAGTAAACATAAACAGCAAACAGAAATCATTGAATTCTAGTGATTAATCATAACTCAATAAGTATAAACCTTCCAAGTTCCAATTGCCGAAAGCTTTTTATTTAGATTTTGCAGTTTAAATGGCTGCATAAAAGGACGCTTTTTGTGGGAAATATGTTATGTAATTAACAACAAGTAGACTCCTAAAAGGAGTAAAATTCCTTCCTACGTTATATTGTTAAGGAGAGTTATATTGGTAGCCAGCAAACTAAAATTAAATGTAAAAGTTTAGCAAAGCTCATACGCACAGGTAATGCATGACTGAGAATCGAACCGGCTACCTAGAATTTACCAGTCAACCGCACCACTGACTGACATTTGACAATCGTAAATTAGCCACTGCTACAAAAGTGGCATTTAATTAAAATCTTCAAAACTTTGCTTCAAATTATAACAAACTTTGTCTATTGTTCATATATTCTATGTATGTCTCTGTAAAAATCAATTCCACGTAGAGTATGTGCTTCATTTTTTGTCGAAGAATCAAATGTTCGTGTTTTGTATTCACTATCAAACGCTGATTGGCTGTGGCTAAATGCCAACAGCCAATCAGATCATTGCCAGCAAAACAAACTTTCAGCAAAACTAAACAATTCAAAGCCAGGTGGGGGCAGCAGTTTATTATTGACAAACTTATGGTTTGCTATGGGTTGATGCCATTATTGTACTTTTAGATTTCAGCTTTCTTTGTGTACTTCTTTATGGCAGGCATGCCCCCCACGGTTGGAACATGCTTGCGTCTATAAACTAGCATAGTGTTAAGCATAGGTATGGCAATGTATACGTACCAAATTGCCTTGCACGCATTTCATAGAACTTTCTGATTCTAATAATTCCGCCTAGGCGGAATAATTACAATTTCGCCGGCTCAACAGGTTTACGATAGCCTTTAGCCAATGTACTTAAAAGTTTATGCTTGATACTTACTGAATATTTTTGCCGAAAACTTGTTTTTGAAAGCTTGTTTTTGCAACTTATTTGGTGTAATCGGCGGTTAGACTTGTTAGAGACTCACATATGCCAAAGCCGCTAAAAGCTTGTTCGCTTTCCGATGCTTGCACGTTGCACCATTGTCCATAACATGTGTCTTTGCAGCACTGATTTGTTATAAACGCTTGTGGGATTTGTGTCCCTGATCCGCAGGACTCAAATTGTTGGCGACTGAAATTCATAAGATTAAAATTTCACCAAAAAACTGGCATCTGAAGGATCAAGAGACAGCATGTACACACTTATGGTTAGGGGGCAATGGCGGAACCCCTCAAATCAATATTTCGGGGGTAAAAATAGCTTTGCAAAATTTTTTGCGAAAACTGGGCATTATAAATCTGCTTAGCACTTTAGTGCTAAAGCATTTGTGGGCAGTTTTTGTGCTTTTGTGTCTAAGGACGGACTTAGTGCTTTCGCCTTGTGCTTTTCTGTTTGTGCTTTAGTGCTTTTGTCAGTGTGCTTTTTGACATAAAAAATTTAGTGCTTTTCTTTTTGTGTTGATGTTAGGTGCTTTAGTACTTTGACTGTGCTTTAGTACTTTGTGCTTAGCACAATCAGTTCAAATTTAAAAGGACAAAACCACAAAGCACTAAGCACAAAGTATGAACCGGGAAAGCACATGTGATAAGGCACTTGAGTGCTTAAACACTGAAGTGCTAAGTACAAAAGGACGATATATGAACCGGGTTTCAGAGGGGATGGGTGGAGACCAACAAATCAAGAATCTATGAAGAACCTCGGAAAAAAATCAGCGAATCGCAGCGATAAACAGTGGTTGGTAAACGCGAGTAAACCTTAAATCAATTTTCCGACCCAGCTAAACCCAACCCGCGCCTACCCCAGAAGACATCCTATATTTTATTTTAGAATCCATAACAATTAGGTAATATTAGGCCTACCTAGTAGGTGTTTCGCTATTTTCATGAAACAAAACAAGGAGCAATGGCCCAACATTTCAGTAATTTTTCACTATCTCGACTATTTTTTGCAATAAATGAATTGAAGTGAATAAGTGCTTGGCATTAAGTGCGTTTTTCTGCACCAAATTTAAAATTAAAAAGTTGTTAATAAAATGATTATGAAAACGAACTCGACCCTAACGCTCGTGACAATGGCAAGCGTGAACTTACGACATAGCAGGTCAGTCTCAGTGCCTGCCCTCACCGGCTTTTCTTGGAGCGGCAGTGAACGACGGCTGTTTGGAGCCCGACCTTTTTCTTCGCTCTTATTGTCCATAACATGTGTCTTTGCAGCACTGGTTCTTGATGAACCTACAATTGTGACCCGTGATCTGACCCCAGCAATCTGGAGCCACAACAAGACGGGCATCTGAAACAGCATCAGAACCAATGCACGCATGCGTGTAGGTAGAGGGAGGGAACGTATAAAAGTGTCCTCCTGAATATTTATCCCCCCCGGATACTTTTATCCGGTTAATTGCGTCAGAGATGGGTAAGGTAAGGGTAATCAAAGGGGGCTTTTAATTCTGATACAGTGTCCAAGGGGACACTTTTATCCAAATGAAAATGTTCGAAAGGACTCTCTATTGAAAAAACTGTCCGGGGTACAAAATTTTAGTGGAGACACTGTTATCCGTGACAGGCTTTTTGTTCCGTCCAGAGAAGACGCAAATATGAAAGAAACCATAACCAAACTATAACCAAGAGTACATAATAGCTTCTCACTCTATATAGAAGAAGAGTGAGACACTCTCCAGCCTGCCTGTGTTCTAGCACAGGCAGATGCGCTGGTCGTTTTCAGGCTACATGTTGACATTCTATGCAACATGTGACTGACCAATCAGCGCGTAGATTCCCTGCGTAACACACTTTAGTATATAATCGCTGATGCGTTGATAAGCATTAAGATAGGGATAAAAACTTAATAGCTCATTATTTATTCATAGTCTGCTTGCAAAAACATTAAAAAAGTTATGCCAATACCTCTAGGGATATTTTGGCAAATTTTCAGCGAAATTGATTGAGAAACTTTTGAGATATAAACTTTTCTGAATTTCTTCAAAGTTTCTCCATCAATTTCGCTGAAAGTTTTCCAAAATATCCCCAAAGGTATTTGCAAACCTTTTTTAATGTTTTTACAAGCAGACAATGAATAAATAATGAGTTATTAACCTTTATCCCTATCCCATTTTATGATTGGAGCACGTGCACAGGCGTCTGCCAATCAGAGAATAGAAGCTCGCTTCTGATTGGCCAGTCACATGTTGCATAGAATGTCAACATGTAGCTTGAAAACGACCAGCGCATCTGCCTGTGCTAGAACACAGGCAGGCTGGAGAGTGTCTCACTCTTCTTCTATATAGAGTGAGACGCTATTATGTACTCTTGCTATAACGAAACTAATACAATTCAAATTTCAACAGGGGCTTTTATGGAGTATGTTTTTTTCAATTCAAAAAAGCCGTTCGTTGTTCCTTCTATAGAAGCCGTTCATTAACAAGCAAAAAATGGTAGTGAAAATACTGTCCTAAAACTGGCAATTAGGATAATTGAACTATGTAATCTAAATTAAATCGTACCTACCTATTTTTGTAGCAAGCTAGGTCTTGCATCAATGCAGGATAGTTTCATCGTTTGCCGACATTCATTGTTTTTCTTGGAGCGGCAGTGAAAGACGGCTGTTTGTGGACGACCTGCAGAAGCTTTTTCGCTTTCATGGTCTTGCACCATTATCCATAACATGTGTCTTTGCAGCACTGGTTGTCACAACCTGCGGCTTGTGGCCCGTGCCCCAGGGCCAGGACCCTAGGTTGTCGAAACCTACAAAAAACGGGTGGTATTTGGAGGAGCAGATGAACGCATATATCCACGTAAAAAAGCCCGGAGGGGGGTTCTTGAAATAGGTGGGTAAAAAATAGCCTTTGAAAAATTTTGCAACATCTGGGCTATATTTTCGTTCGATCAGAGGGGTAGGGCGGTCAATATTGGACCAGAGAACCCCTAATTTTGTACCCATTAGATTGCCAAGAAAGGCAGGGGGGATCTTACCGAAAGAAAGACAGCATCATCAGAATGACCCAGGGGGATTCGAACCACCCATCTCTGGATCTGCAGACCAGCGCTCTACCGTTGAGCTACTGAGCCGATGATGAGCTGTCGTTAATCCCTTAAGTACTCTAGGGGGCCTATCTTACTTCACACATGTATCGGTAAATGGGCGTAAAAATTGTCTACCCACGGCCCAACTCACATGTAAACGTGACAAATCCTAGAGTCAAATTCTGTAACCCAAACTCAACCTAAACCAACACGCGTCCACCCCAGCCCAGAGTAGGACACCTTACATCTCTATCTCAGAAACCGGAACGATTCAACTGCTCAGCTGATGCTATTACAATCAAACTCGCACTATAACTTGTACCTCGTTACTTTGTACACGTTCTATCTTGAAGAATTTTATACGCCCACATTTATGATCTTTCCAGAGAACACGCAATTGTAACGAAACTATAACTATATGTTATGATCAAAATCATACCACAAGTTGTAACTAAATCGTAACGATGACTATATACATGTTCTATTCGCGGAACCGTTATGTTGCTACTAATGAACTAACCAATAATTAATCACTTTAGTTATTCGTACTAATATACATATACCTACAATCAGAATTGAGTTGGGCATACGGATATACGACTGCACGCAGGGAACGGCTAAATATCTGATTCATACGTATGAGCCACAGCGCAAGTAGGACTGTAGGACTTGTTGTATTAGGATTGAGAATCTGTAAATTCAGAATAGATAAGTTTTGTGTTAGCTGCGTGTGTTTCCTTTTGCCTGCTCATGTATGGTATCTGAACACTAACAGACAAGGACGAGCACAAACCGGACTTCACTCTAAACCAAATAGTAAAACCTAACCAACTAGAAATACAACCAAGAGTAGTGAATGAATAAATTTAATGTACTGTGCTGCAAAAGGCGCTACACTGCACATGATTCAACATGGCTACACCTGATCAGAACCACACAACAACAACCGCACAATCTAACAATTAATAATATTAGTTGGAAACTTGGAATAGTAAAAAACGGCAATTCTCTGCATCATTCACGGACAACGTCATTCTTAGCTTACAAGTCACAACCAAAAGGCACAACTTTCGTCATCTTATTTAATTGTGACTTACGACTTCAACAGTAGAAGAAAAACTAATGCTATGTACATGTTTCTCTGTGGTTTGGTACAATCTAAACACTAATGAAGGAAAACATCGCAGACTGCGGAACCAAAAAAACACTTTGGCTGATCCAAACATTAATTGATTACAGTGGGTTTTCTATTAACTTCGTGACTTGTGTCAGATCTCCAATAATGACATTGACCCCAGGAGTACACAATGAGCAAAAATGGAACAGTGGTGATTATTGCTCATTATGTGCTCTTGATATGACCAAGATCAAACCATACTACACAATAACAAAAACAAGTAGTAAATACTCTGCATAAAGCTGAATTTATAGTATTTCAGCACTTCTAAGCACAATATAATATGCGTGTCGTAAAAATTCACAGTTCAGACGGACGTTCCCTACCAAGAGTACACAATGCTGAATCTGGGGGTTTATAATATATATCATATAAGTTACACTGACAGCTTTACGGCTACCACGCATTACGTGCAAAAGTGAAACCTAGGGGGTGGGTCTAATAGTGAAAATACAATACTGACTGTTTTTTCAAAAATTTTGTAAAATTTAGTTATCTCTGGTCCGTTCTTGTGAACAATGACGACTCACGAACAAATTCCCGTACTAAACTGAATTCAACAACAATAATTCAAGTTGAGTACAAACAGCTTACACAGAAATGTAGCATCTCGAAATCAGTAATACTTCTGAACCGTGCAGTTTTTTTAGCCGATCGCAGCTTAGGGTAGATTTATACTTACAGCCGTTTTCACTTTTCAGTCATTTTTGCTGAATTTTGTGGTTTTACTAAACTGCGGTAGTTAAGTATAAAGCGGCCCTTACAGTTTAAATGTGTTTGAAACATCACATGACAGAAAAGGGTTATAATATAACAATTCCCAATATACAAATAGTATTATTGCACAATATTGTCATGTACTGAAATTTAAAGATGTAAATTTTAACCATAAAAATAACAAAAAATTCCAAAAGCAAACAGAGCAAAGATTATAACCCGACACAAACCATAATACTGTAAAAATAGAAAAATTTTAGAAAAATTTTAAAAATAATTTATTTATTTTACTAAAAAATTGTGATATTCTTATTAATAATGAATTTTCAGTTTTTTATTTCAAAAACGTAAATACAGCATTATACAAATACCATAATATTACCAGATAGTTAATAGCTGTCAATTAATAATTAATAATCAACAATAAACTTCTACCTAATTATAAACAAACAATAACAATGAGTAACATTACAACAGCAATATTCTGTTTTGTGGGGTTTTTATTCAACACAATACTTTACTAAGTAAGGTTCATTCGAATCTCTATAGCAAACAGTGTGCATAAAAATGTACAATAATAGATACGATGCTTTGCAAAAGCATTGAAAGAAAAAATACTTTGAAAAACAAAATGTAAATTTACAAAAAAATATTTAAAAAAACCTTAAAATAGTTTGCTAATCGTTTAACATGAACTTCCTATGAATATTTCAAAAAGAAGCATCAAAAAATGTCATAAAATGAGTTAAAAATAAAAAAAACTGCCGCCTAAACTGGCAAGGTCATGAGCACTAGTTTCAATTTGCATGGTTTTTAAGTAGGAGCCCCAACCTCCAACCGAGACAAACCTTTCCTTACCAACACACATGACGCATACATGATGAAGACTAACGTCAGTCACTAAAATAACCCAACTAAATTAGAAACTTTAAAAATTAAGTTTTACATTGGTTTTCAAAAAATTTCTGACAAAAATAGTTGCACAACTTGAGAAAACGAAACATGTGATATTATCTTTACGAAAAGAATAGATTTTGACTATCAAGAGTAAAGCAAGTAGTCGCCGAAGTCATGCCGCTAACATATTAAGTAGCCAAAGGGCGCATTTTTTTGTCAGACTTGAGTACAAAATTTTTCGTCGACATGAAAAACGTGTTTACTCAAATCGTTGCCACCATCTTATCATGATTTCTTTTAAAAAACAAAAACAAATTAAATTTAACAACAATAAAATTAAAAAAACTATAAATCAAAGACTACATCAGCCATTGGCTGATCAGCGACGGGAGACTTCCTTGATTTTCTCCAACAGCGCATCGCACATCTTCTTGGCGTCTCCCAGCAGCATGGCCGTGTTGGGCTTGAAGAAGATGGGGTTGTCCACGGCCGCATAGCCCACGCCCAGGGTCCGTTTCATCACAATCGCCTGCAATAAATAAAAAAGACTGCAAAAAACAAACAAAAAACACAAAAAAGCAATAATTGCATAAAAGGAACTAAAACAAGGTTTGATAACAACTAAAATACAAAAATTATTGTTATCAGTTGGTAGATCAAAGACTCATTGTTAGTTTCTTTGAATAATACTAAGGTTTTAGTGAAATTTTAAATGGAAAATTGAATTTTTTTAATCTCTTGTTACTTCTAACCATGACGCCCTCAACACGAGTGCACCGTCTAGCGGTTAGGGCACGTAAGGCTTTAATCAACTCAAACCACTATCTTCAACAATTGAAATAAAAAATTACAAAACTCACTACTCCTTAGTTCTTCCCCTACCCC
>JASANF010010081.1:0-100601 GCA_030248245.1 Trissonchulus sp. WLG1_4 | reverse complement strand
TTAAGCTTTTCGCTTTAAATGTAATCTCATGGCTGATCAAAAATAATTGAACACTTTAAGGCAAGCACAAATCTGACTTTCTGAAAAGTTTCCAAAAACTAAGCCATGGCGAGCAAAATCATACCATTTTTAGGTTTCAGATTTTGTGATCTGTTTTTCAGTTTATTAAGTTTCACGAAAGTGGACAATTTAGTAAACGGTGAACGTTGAGAACGTTTAAATTGGAAACGCTTTTGAAAAAACAAAAGTTTCAGGTTTTGACACAAGCAAATACGGACATAGCAAGGTTTTGAAACTAAGCATTATTTTTTGATTGACGCAAATTTAATGAATTTAATGAATTCCTGGCTAGTGGCTACGCCACTGTGTATATCATAATTATATATAAATTTGTTTTTGCTTATTTTAATGCACATTACTAGCATTGTATGCTGTAACTGTAACATTGACTTGCTGTGTATATTAAAATAGTTTGAAATTGTATGTTTTTGATAAGATTCTATAACGGCACGGTTTAGCTAGTGATTGGTCAGCAAGCCCAGAGTAGTCGGACCTAGAGCAACTTTTCATTGCCAAATGTTTTATTCAGGCGAAACATTTTTCTGATTGGGCATTTTAAATCTATAGTTTTCATTTCTGAAGCCGAAAAATCGTAAAAACTAGATAAGAAAAATGCCCTACGGGACGCTGATAGCATAATAGGCCGATAGAGTAACTGACTGCTCGGTCGCTTTAGCTTTTAACGTGCCTCAAGCCGAAAAATGACCTGCTAAAAGTATGGAAACTAGACCGTTTGGATTGAGCAATAATCCGATAGAGTAACTGACTGCTCGTTCGGTTTAGTCTTTAACGTGCCTGAAGCCAAAAAATGACCTGCTAAAAGTATGGGAACTAGACCGTTTGGACTGAGCAATAGGCCGCTTGCTGCGCCCTATTATTGCGGGAACCATCGGTTCTGAGTCGAAAGGTGCATAGGCGCATGTGTATCTGTAAGGTCTGTTCGTGTCCGTAAAAATCGGCAGAAAAGTTCCCCCCCCCGGGAACCATCGGTTCTGAATCGAAAGCTCGGTTAATGCTTGTTCGTAGGGGCTGTTTGTGTCTGTACCCGAATGTAGTTTGATTGGCGATATCCGTAATGACCTGTCCCATAATAACTCAGTTCAACTTTTCACATGTTCACGTTATTTCATAAATTGGCGTTGTTGGCATTGGCATAAGTTAAAGGAAACCCCTGTACGGAACGGCAACCCCTCAATGCAATTTGCTGCGCTAATCACTTACCTTCCTGCTTCCTGCATAACAGTGTACTCATTTGCCGACCCCGTGGGATTAAAATGCTGGGTTGGCAGGAGCATATGTGACCATCACAAGCCGACTTCGTGAACATAGTGGGTGGAATTCAAACTGCTAAGCTGTCGATTAACAGTTTAACGCCTTAACCACTCAACTACGAGTCCCCATAGGCATACGTACTGTCCGTAAAAGTATGCGTTAATACTGATTACAGACACCGACAACTGAGCTCTTTTCCGCACTAGGGAGAACTAGGCGTAACCAGCAAGACTTTGAACCTTCAAAAACCATCAGGGACTTGTTGAAAAAATTATCCTACTAAGCTTACAGTTGATCTGTACCTTCTTTATACATGCCAACTGACCACAATTTAAAACATATGCTATAGCTAAATGGACATACTACCAAAAAAATATACACTCCAATTGTTGAAATAACTCCGGTGACGTCGTTTACATTTATCCTGAAGCTACTAACACAACCGTGGTTCCCGCAATAATAGGGCGCAGCAAGCGGCCTATTGCTCAGTCCAAACGGTCTAGTTCCCATACTTTTAGCAGGTCATTTTTTGGCTTCAGGCACGTTAAAGACTAAACCGAACGAGCAGTCAGTTACTCTATCGGATTATTGCTCAATCCAAACGGTCTAGTTTCCATACTTTTAGCAGGTCATTTTTCGGCTTGAGGCACGTTAAAAGCTAAAGCGACCGAGCAGTCAGTTACTCTATCGGCCTATTATGCTATCAGCGTCCCGTAGGGCATTTTTCTTATCTAGTTCTAATATTGCGTACTGTATAGAAGAAACGTACTCGTTTGGTCCGAGGCTAGAACATAGAGCAGATCTTTGACGTATTGAAAGCTCTCATAAGAAGTGACATCAAAGACTAGCACATAGGCGTGAGCTGAACGCAGTCCGTAGCCGCGGTAATGAGCCCATTCTTCAAAAGAATTGGCCGGAAAGTTTTTCACTGGGGGCAAGTCAGTGATCCTCAGCTCGTAAATTTTGTCGTTGAGAAACATGGTGGGATGGTGCACGATTTTTTCCTTGGTCGGCTCGTAATCTTCTGAGAATTGGTTGAGCATAAATTGACGCGTGACTGATGTTTTTCCCACGCCTGGCGCCCCCATGACTGCTATTTTAAATACGTACATGAGCGACGTCTCGCCCGGGTTTCCCACGGGCACTGAAGCGTCCAAGACTGAGGACAGCATGGCGCTCAAGGTGGACACTTTCGGGACGTGCCGGTGGCGAATACTCTGGCGAAACGAGGACGTTGGCTCCTAAAATACAACACAGTATTAAGATAGCACAAATGGCCCGTGTTTCGTATGCGCACACTCTGCACTGAGCAAGATTGAATGAGTAATTTCCGTATGCGAACACCCACTTCTAACTCAGTCTGTAAACTTAGTTTTATGTGAAGTTGCTCATACCTACATAACCCAAAATGCGTCAAATTCTGTTGGGCACACGGGTCACACAAGATCTTATTATAATTTATGCTACTCTGGTTTATGTTCAAGGTTGGTAAAAAGACTATTAAATCTTTGCAAAGTTTAAAAACCAGCTCTGTACTGCTGGGGTCATTGTGATTGAGAGAAGCATTAACAATGTCTCACTACTACTACTACTACTACTACAGTGAGAAACGTCGACACTGCCTATGAAAGAGATGGATGTCATTTGCTGTTCTTTTTAGCTAACCAGAGAAATGCGGCTGTGGAATTGTCTAAGCAACACCAATAAATAACTTTAAATTATGATTTCTGAATCTTTACACTAAAAGATTATTTTAGTGCCTGATTGCCTACCATGTATGTCAGCGATTATAGTTGATTTAATGAAAATATTCAAATAGTTGTGTTGGTGTCGCTGGTGTGTCTTGTTGATGCTAGATGCTAAAGGAGACAATCTTTTTTGGAAGAAAAGCCCTTGCATCTCAAAAGTGTGATTTGATTTTGGAAAACCAGAGTTAGCCATTTTGGTATGGCCACAAAATGAGATGATGTTTTTGCTGTTCTCCACAAACGATAATGCTACTGCTTATTGAAAAATGAAAAAACCTACCAAAAAAATTAAATGAGGTCGAACCAGTCTGTTAATTGGTGTGTTTTGACTATGTAGTTCTAGTGGTATAAATACAAATAATATAATAATAATAATACATTGCTATGGCCCGATAATTCTGGGACTGACGCATGCAAACCTTAATTTTTAGGTATCTATTATCTGAACCTATTAACCTATTATCTATTATCTAAAAACACTTTCTCGAGTAAGCAATTGTGTGTCAGGCAAAGTTCTGTCAAATGTCATAATTTTGACTTTTATTCCAATACGTATACTTATTACTAATTGGTGTAAAAAAGTAACCAAAAGGAGAAAAATTACTTATACTTATATGATCGCCAATCAAGCCCTTACGAAGAAGTTTTCCCACATGCCCCACAGACAAGTTTATAGTTGCTGCAAGTGATTCACACCCAGAAGTGGGTTGGGAAGAGCCAGCCAGCCAGAACTGTTTTGAAAAGTCAGTAGTTATTCAAATTAGCCGAAGAACGCTCAAAACCCCCAGACAGATGTTTGTTTGGGAGTCTAGGGCGATTGAGAGTCTAATGGACAGAAGAATGAAGGTTTGTGAGTTCGAGTCGGCGGAAGATGAAATTTGAAATTAGTTTTAGAAAAGTTTGAAGTTGTCACAAAAATCCAAGAGAGGCTACTATTCCCGTTCATAACCGACTGAGTGACTGACTAGCATAACTGCAGTTTATGAGAGTTTTTGGCGGCGTGGTGGCTGGGTGTCACATTTTAGCTTGATGAATGAGCTTTTGCTCCATTATCTTTTGGGAAAATGCTTCAGCACAGGGATTCTTACTTTTACCACAGCCTCTTTTGCCTTATTCTTTCTGACCAAAGGAAAATTTATATGCGCTTGTGTGGGTGGCTTGCAGATATAAGTTTGGTTTGGTTTGGCCACTGTCAGATGTCACAAAACACTGGAAATGATTGGGGAATGTGGAACTCAAAGGTTGTCAAACAAGTGGAATTGGGTATGATAAAAACATGATAAATGTATAAAGTTTGCAATGTATGATATATTATTTTGCGCAGTAAATAAGTTTTTAATTTCTTAGCACCATGAAATGAAACGATGTGCCCTAAATATCACTGATAACCGTGACACCCACCAAGTGCTATTATATAAATACTACCAACTTGAAACCATGACACATACGCTACTGACTCTATTTTTGGCCTGAACTATAAATATGTGCATAAGTTTATATTATAAATTTAATAAAGATATATATATATATATATAATGTAATTAAATATATAATATATACATATAATATATATACATATATATATATATATACATATATATATATATATATATATATATATATAATGTAATTAAATATATAATATATACATATAATATATATACATATATATATATATATACATATATATATAACACATGAACACAGCATATATAATATATTTTTGATGGGAACATCTTAAATTCCTAATGCTGACATCGTTGGCTTGAAATTGAGATTGAGGGTGGATTTAGACTTCCAACCGCATGTCCGTTCCGCCGGAAAAACTACAAAATAGTCACAGCTAAACTACTGCTGTGCACTGTTAGTGGAGTGAATAATTTCCGTAAATTTACCGACCTGAACAGACGCATGGGTATGAGTATGAATCGACCGTAGGACTGACTAACAGTTGACATGTTCAGTTAAAATTGTTGGTTTTTAAAGCCGCGTTGTGTTGTTCAGTTAAATGTTTTATGTACACTTGCCGGTGTCGAATGGTTCATACCAAAACACCAATGGCAGCCTAACTTAAAAAAATGTTTGAAGAATATATATGCTCAGCATTCCAAGCATTTCGAGTTGAAGTTTGAAATTAATTTACCTCACAGAATTACTTCTTTACGTTACAGTAAAATATGCTAGGAGACAAACGGACAAGACAATTTATTATCAATAAGTAATAGCAACGAGAAAAAATCTCCTGGCTATGGAAAGAAATAGCTCAACAACAGACAGGCAGGTATGAAATGTGAATTATGATTGCATGAGAAATTTATGAGCATGCAAAGCAAGTTATGGAGCGGAAGAAAGGAATGCTGGGAAAGAAACATGATAACACTTAATTCTAATTGCCACCAAATACAGATGTGCGCTCATCAGTTTTATTACCCCTCAATCTGCCGCTGAGGCTGACCGTAAATTAATCACTGGAACCAAAAATTACCCTACTATGCTGACCAGCATTTGTAATAACGAAACTTTCGCTGGATTCAGGTAGACCATAAAAACTGTTATCATTCTGAAATCAAATTTGGATTTGCAATGAGTATTTTGTTTCTGTTTCACCAAGTCTGACCAAAAATGCCTGGACCCTGTGACAAAAAACTCACGATTTCTTTACAAAAAGAACAGATTGCCGGCATCCTGAGTATGCAGCCGGCAAAAGAAAGTTGCCTGTTTTGTGGCATTGTTAAGCCATTTTTGGTCAGACCTTGGGGCTGTTCTGACGGGCATTGACGCAATATGAACAAAACTTCTGGAAGGAATAACTATTGCTCAGGGTAAAAACAAAGCATTGAAAATAATACATCTCAACAAGTATTTGTAAAATTAAAAAAACGGTTAAATGAAGCAGGTGTTTGAATCGGAAAGCCAAAAGACGAGACTGAGGCTGGCAAAAAAAGGTTATGAGAAAACCAGAGACAATGGAGAAATCCATCAAGTTGTAAATAAAGGTTGAAAAGGACGGAACAGGAAAAGTTTTTAAGAGAACAAGCAAAGTCAGCCGGCCAGCCTCAAATTACCAATGAAATGCAAATAATTAGAGCTACTAAAGAACTTTGCTGAACGGCGGAGCTCGAAGATAACACTTAGTTGTCATGAAAAAAATAGAAGCATAAGGATTCTGATTAACTCTTTAAGAAACGAACATTTCATGGCGTGTGACGTTATTATGTAGCATTGTGTTATGATTGGAAAATTTTTTGGTTTTTTAGTAAACTTTATAGGCCTGGGTTTCGAGTCTAAGACAACCTGCGGTAATTTAAAAAAATTATTATTGTGAACAATTGATGCAACAAAGGAACGTGCTTGAAATGTTTATGTATTTGAGTATTTCAGCAAATCAGAGTTCAAACCCAAGTCTTGGAACAAAAATGAGGACTACCAAATTCAAAGGCCAAGAATAGAAAAGCTTAACTTTTAAGTTTTCAATGGACAGCTTAATAAATAGCATTGTTCATTGCCGTTGCCTTTGTGAAACACATGGATTGACACACAAAAGCGGCAACTTAATTTCAGCAGACGCTTCTGTTGAAACGCCTCTTTTGGTCGGAATAAATTGCATTACCCCAAGTATTCAAAGCCTGAGAAACTTGCCCAGGGTTGTTAAGGGTAAAAAATGTAATGATGCATTGTGGACCCACTCTCTGAACCTTTATTGTGTATTTGGCATATGATGTGGCATATATGTTGGTCGTTATATCTAGAAACTGCCATTAAACAAAAAATCGAACAGTAAGTAAAAACACCATGTATGTACATTGTTCATTGTTGATTTATGAAGATTTAGCAACGATAACTTTAGTCGATTCTCAAAGTTATTCATTAAAATTCTTCAATTTATTTATTAAAAACTTGTTCAAAAATAGGTAATTCGTTAACTATTCTTGAGATTGCATGGGACAGCTTACTGATTTTTTCTAAAATTTTATTGATCTTCTCAATTTGGAAAAATAATGTAGGTTTGGTGAAACTAGCTGCTAATTATTGTACGTTATGTAGTTTCAAAATATCAATTTTCAGGTTAAAACCAGAGTCTTTTAGGATTAAACACTATCTTCTTTCCAAAAGTTACCTATATCTCGGTGCAAACTAGTGTAATAAAATTAACTACCTTCACCAAAGCCCCGGTAGAAATGAAAGACACAAGGTTTACACAATAAAAAGAAAAGTTTGTGTAGGTATATTATCCAAGAAAACAGCTATTTTCCGTGAAAAAATTAGCCCGTTACAACTAATAAGCATGCAATATTTCGCGCCTGAACAATATTCGTGTAAAAAACACGGTGATTTGAAACTCTAATAGGCAATCCTTGTGACACAATTCGGGATTTTAATTGCTGTACTAAAATTCAGCTGGAGCTGTAAAATTTTTCCCTGAAAACAGCTGAAAAACTGCTGATTTGGCGATAAAGTACGTGACATTTACTGACACATTCGGGTAATTAATGCCAAGAAACAAAGATTCTGTTTTTGATAAAGGAAATTAAATGTCAGGAGATACGACAATGTCAAGTAAACCTCTTGAAACTGACAAAAAACTTGAAAAACTCAACAAAAGGTATGGACTAAATTAAAAAATAAGAAATGAACTTAAAAATTCCCAAATACGCATTATACATACCTACAGTAGTCGGAACATAAACAAATGCAGTTATCAACAATCAACTTTTCAGTTTGTTATGTACTTAAAACTGCGTATTTGAGATTAGAAGGATGTCTTGAAGAAGGATCCTACAATGTTCAGTTTCAGCTCTTGAGTACAAAGAAAGTCGGTGAATGAGAACCAAAAAGTAAACATGGTTCTTGTTAACGACCAAATAAGTTCATGTCAAGCTACTTGTTGTAGGTTTGGAGGTCAAATGCTAGTCGCTAGATGACTAAATCCGCGAAATAAATATAGGTCACGCAAATTAATTAACATGAGAGTAAACTAATAGAGGCTGGTGATAGGAATAAACTCTCAAGGCTCGCTGACCACCTGTGAATGGATAAATAATTCAAAATATACAAAAATACATCAATATATGATTAATAAAGTGTAAACGAAATATTGTATTTTGAAAATGTAATAAAAATGTAGTCACTTGTAGCCATCACGAGAAATACGTTCCTATGATCCACACTTCTGCCACGAACAGTATCATGTCTAAATAAAATATGGCTGTGACAAAAAATTGCCTCCAATTGACGAAAATATGTGCGAATATTGAATATTGCACGTTATCGTTCCAGTGATGCATTGAAGTTGTGCGTTTTTACAGATAATTATGTTGGCGTTGACAGAAAATTTTTCATCAAAGATATGTCTACAGAAAGATCAAAAAGCCGTCAGGCTTTCTTGAAATAAATTTATGAGCACTTGCAGCGAGCTAATCAAAAGTCTAATTATATGGTTCAAGTATTGAAAAGTTACATTAATAATAAAAACCAGTGGAAGTTGTAGGGGTGTAGAAAAAAGTAGGAAATCGCACAGCGAGACTGGCTTGAAATTAATGAAAAGTTCAGCAGGTTCGTAGAAAACAGATGATAGTCAGCGATACTGAGTTTCTTAAACGTTATATACTTACTGTGCACTCGACACAGACCAAATAAGGCCAATCTGACTGTAAATCTGGATAAATTTCCCGACATGCAAGTGCAAAATCGTATGTTACTGATTTCAGATATTTTCAAGTCCGAAAATAAAAAATATAAAAAAATTAGCTTAAACAGGTAGTCCCAACCTTAAACTAACCTTAAACTCTGCTTATATTCTTTTTGTGTGTCATTTTGTCCTCAAGAAATTTTAGACTGTCTCGCCGGATGTTACAATCTTTTTGCATTAATAATGTTGAAATTGAAATCAAGGTTAGACGAAAACATTGGATAATTATTCAAAGCTACAAAAATTTGTCGTTGCCCTGGATCCTGTGTCCTTAAAACGAGTATGAACCGGGTTTTAGGGCATCGTCCAAAATTGGACTCAGCGGATTAGATTTTCATTTTATTTCGTATGGACAGATAATGTGCTGTTCCAAGATAATCCACGTAAACGTACAAAAAGATGTACGTCTCTAGATCTAAAATGAACCAGTACAAATCTCGTTATTGAGGTAAGAAAGCTTAACGGTAGTATTCTTACATATTTTGTTCGTCCAAGCCTAAGACTAAGTCTAAAACTAAGCCTGAGACAAATCCCGAATCAAAAATTCAGTCCTCAAAGCGTGGACTATCTTCAACACCCGCTGTTTCACAGGAGATAGACATTCCAGTCAAAAATGCCAATTTTCGACCGTTTACCTTCTAATCTATCTAATTTTGAACAAGCCCCTTTGACTGCACACCATTAATGCAATCTAGTTGACATACCAGTGGTGATCTAGAGGGAGAACGTCTGTCTCTTTCCCTCTCCCTCCGACTACGAGTGCTTGGCGTCCGACTTCCCATGGAAGGGGGTGGATAGGTTGTGGTGATCATGATCAATCGATAACAGCAAACATACACAACTACAAAACAGCAAATCCTGCAAATAAAAATTAGAGACAATATGAGTTATTATTCATCACTGTTAACCACCTCTCACAGGCCACAGGCATTACATTCACAAACTGTGCTCGTCATCTCGAGAAGTACGAGCCCGCGAGGAAGCACCAAATGCATACCTACTCAAACAAAATCAAGCTAACAAGGGATTGGCGAGTATGCCGCAGGTATCCTTTGATTTTTAGTGGTCTAGAAACTGATAATAATCAAATAATTATACCAATCAATATTAAAAATTGATAATGCGGATTTATTTAGTTTGATCTTACTATACATCGCTACACGTATATATAATATAACAAGTATGTATGTGCACAGCCTCCTAGTGACAAAAAATTACATACTGTTCATTGTCAGACATTTAATGAAAGCTCGACTAACTGAATCATTTTCATTTACATCCGACATTTAAAAAATTTCTTGTGCAAATAACCCCGGCAAAAAATTACTTCGCAACCACTGAAAAAGACCGTCCGCCGGTTAAAATTAAAACGCCTTTCTGACAACATTCTAGACAGTTGCTGAACTTTTTGGGTTGTAGTTTTTGTGTTTTTACGTTTGTAACGAAGTTAAATTGCTAATTTAGTTAAGAAAAAATAGACGCTTACTTAGTTAAGGATAAAAACACGTTTATGTAAAAAATTGGGATACATAAGAAATAAGAATGTAACAGCATTTTAACATGATTTTAACTTTTTAAGTTATCAACAACAAAATTAATTTAGTTTTTGTTTAAACCTAATCCCAATATTAAAATATTATATGTCACGTTACAGCGGTCATAGCTCACTGGTATTATTCCATAAGCTATATCACCTAAATAAGATGCTAGGTAAAATCTTGCCTTTATATACCAGATCACAGTTATTAATTTTAAGCTGTCCTAATTGGCTTGAAGTATTGTATGTTCCCACACTAAGGCTTCAATAACTGAAGAAATGTGTTAAGAAACCTTGCATATGTAAAGACTGAAGGTATTGGAGTTGAGATTGGTTCGAACTAGGCTTTATGGAAGCCTGTTTAGGAATTTAATGGAAATTACTGAGACTCTGAGAAGTTACCTAATAATTTAATTAGATGTTTACGAAGCTCGAGCGAAATAGTAGCACCAAGTGCATATCTATAATATATAAATGCAGACCCTGCTTTGAGGCAAAAGAAATGGATGTCTCAGATAGGGCTTAACTTAGCTTAATATTCATACTTAACATCGATTTATACTTACAGTAAATAGCAGCGCCACAAATTGATCTTAAACATTATTAGTGGTGTGATTATTTCGTAATTTTGCCGGCTGAACGGACATCCGGTAGTATAGTATAGTACAAAACCGGACAAGTGAATCGAATCGACCCTTATTGGAATATATCACCTATTCATAATGACATTGCGGGCGACTGATTGACTAATTTCCCCTCTGTTTTTCTAATCTACTGAGATTTGTTTCATGTCAGATGCATAACGTCAATATATTGAAACGTTAATTTGTGCAAAGATCTCAGTTTTGAAAACACGTTGAAACATATGGTCGGATTTTATCAACTTCGGGCCAATTCTTTTACCGGATTAAACGGACTGGACTTATTTTAGTCCGAGGTTTTGAATGGCAAATCGGGTTAAACGGACTAAACAAGTTAAAATAACTCAGCGGCTCAACTTTAGTGACCCCATTCCTAAACTACCACTGAACTAAACGGATTTAACATGCACGCTTAACATTAGCGTGCACAGTTAAGTCCGTTTAGTCCGATTAAAAAGCAGCGCTCTAAAAGTTAAGTCCGTTTAGGTAATCCGGAGGTTTTGGAATGGCAATTTTCAGCATAATTTTTAAACCGTTTAGTCCAACTATAATTAATTCTTTAACCCGGTTAAAGAATAGGCACCAAACGTCTGCACGTGGAGCACAACAGAACATAATACATCAACCCACGTTCCATAGAAAATGTATACTTAATCAACCAGGTTTTCATAAATCACTTTAGTAGCGTAAATATTGAAGGTAAAAGTAAGTGTAACAAGGAAATCTTACAAATCAGAAGCAAGTACTGCAGATACTTCTTTGAAGAGTTGTAAAATTGAAGTAGAAATCTCAAGTATGAAAAAGATATAATTACCTTTGTTTAGTATGCTCCCTTATATGTACTTTTTGCGTCTTTCATTATAGATAAAAAATTGACTCGCTGAACAGGCAAGAGGCAAGAGCAGAACAGATGTCGTTAAACTTTCATTGGAAATTTCATCAGTGATTAAGCTGAGCGTGTCTTTATGTTTTTTGGCTTGCTAACCAGTAGCAAATATTTTGAAAGTACAGCAAATGAAAGGTTCAACTAGAATTTTTGCATAAAATTAGTTTGAAACAATAAATAAAATAAACAAACAAAAAAGACAGTGACATTGGTCATTTATACGCGAAGCTTAATTAAACTTACACTTGCGCAGATTTAAACTCAATAGCAGAAAATTAGTTTTGAAAACTCTAAAAGAACTGCAAAGATACCTACTAATATACCCTATTGCAATCCAGTCTACAATAATTATAACTTAATATATAAAATAATCAAAACTGATACAGTTAGCAAATTCTGGCCTCAGAACGCGGGCAAAAAATTATTCTTTGCTGGGCTCTTTATCGATGTGATAAAATTATTGGGTCCCTATTTTTGCGCGGCCGCCTCAGTGGCCATGCATACTTTAATTCAGTCAATGCACTGAAACCAAAATTACATGTAAATCATGCTTAGTTTCTGTGCATTGAACTGGAGGCTGAACTGAGATCTGACACACAGCGGCTGGCCATGAGTCATGACGTGCATATGTTGAGTGCGCGCCTGTGTTTTGTCGCCATGCGCACGCGCATGTGTATGTGATATGTGTTGGTGTCTGGTGTGCGGGACTGTAGATTGACTTGGCATATTAAATGGGGAAAGTAGCGTCGACGGTTGTTAACTGCGAAAACAACAACAATAAATGACGCAGCGGCATGTAATACGTAACCGCCGATCCCAAGTTTTGTTTGAGTAATTTTTTACTTCTATTAAACCACTTGATGAAATTATTAACAAGCCCAACCTGCGGCAAAATTTTCAGTAAGCATCAAACATGAACTTTTTAGTAAACTGACCAGAGGTCAGTTAATTTTTATTTATTTATAGTTAAACTATAACTAGAGAAAGCGCCACTATATAATTGGCGAAACAAATTAACAAGTAGGCCCCAAAAGGGGCAAGGTTCCTTTCCCGGCGTCTACCTTTCAGGTTTAAATGCATTGGTTCTCTATTCCATACTTACCGTAAGCTATACTTTGTATCTTACTCTACTTTATAACTATATACATAGCTTATCTTACTTAATCTATGTAAATACGTAGTACGTACAAAAAAGTGCTGCAGGATGTTAAGCATCCCGCTGCACGAGCCATTTGGCTCAAAAATGACACTTTGATCTGAGCTGAGCAAATCAGCTCTAAGAAAAAGAAGCGATAAACAGTGTTTTCTAATGGCTCTTATATACTGCTGGTGAAACATCCCGGTGCCGATTTTGAAAAAGTACATTGTTACAGCAGTGTACATCGATTATTGATTTTTCTGCATATACGCAGACAAAAAACAGCAGGCAGCTCCCAAGCTGAAAATACACGTAAACATATTGGCTATGCAGCCTGCTCAGTAGCGTTAAACGCTATGAGCAGTTAATTTCAAAACAATAGTTCCTTCTCTAGAAGGAACAAAAACGGCAAACTTACAATAAGTACTACAGTAATTCAAAAATAAAAATGCTACCGAAACCCGGGATTGAACCACGGACCTCAGGATATTAAGTCTGACGCTCTCACAACAGAGCTATTTCAACCACGACTGGATACGATGGATACGATCTTCAAGTCTATGTATTTGCATGAAATCCTGTGCTCAATTGATAGTTTTTTGCAATTTTAAGGTCAACACACATGACTGTATTTTGTTGCACATACTACTTTCTCTTTCTGTTTGTTGATTCACAATTGATGCTGGGTAATGATTGCTGATCATACCATCCGAGACTAACTGCGAGAAAAAAATCTATCTGATACCAATAATTAGACTCCATGAGTCATGACTATCCAACTGTGGAGCCCCGTTGGCTAAGATGGTAGTGCGTTTCGAATCTAGAGGCCGAGGGTACAATTCTGTCCTTGATGTTCTTTTTTGCATTTCATGATTTCGATTGGCCTTTCACAGCTAGTAACTGCGTTTTCGCCACCACTTGAAAATTAACACTGAACGATCTTAACGAAAGGTAGAAAATGCTGCAAAACACATGTGACGCCCGCACTGTTGGACTAAATCGTACGCTACACAAACGCACTGACAAAAGATGTCACACAAGCACAGTGTTATCGTCCAAAATCAAAATTAAAGACCTGTTGTGCTGTGGCACAACAGGAAAAAGACAACTGACATGTAAAAATCACGAAGTGAAAAAAACATGTTCAGTTTTTGTGTCAGTTGCACGTCTCGTCGTCAGTCGTATCAGCGTCAGGTCGAGTTGGGTAAAAAAATCGACCCTTTGCCAATTTTACTGCATAGCATCAGTGTTCATGTTATGTGGACTGCCAGCAACCCAGTGGACTTGTACATACAATAATTCAGTAGCATTGATAAAGATAAAGATACTGGTTTTAAAAAATTTAGTGGTTGCCGCGCTATATTTTACCGAAACGGTAAAATAATACTGACTGTCCTCGTGTCAAAAAACTTATACTCTCGTCAACAAAAGCGCTTGTTTCAATATAGGCAATCTATACAAGATATTTGTATTGACCAGTGGTTTCTAGGGGCAAAAATATGTGAACGCAGCGTTTCGCATCACTCGGATAATTGTCATTACTGGAGGCACAAGTACGTTTGATGACCTTGTCATTCAAAGAATTTTTAGCAAAGGAGTACCGAGTGCCTAAACCATGGAATAAAAATGAAATAATGACTGCTCCGAATTAAGTTTTGGACAATTACATTATAAAAATATCTGAGAAATAAAAATATAATGTTGCTAATTTTCAAGATTAGAAAAACTATTTTACCATGGGTTGCAACCAGATCATTGACACCAAAATTGCAAACTAATGATCTTAAATGTTTCTATTATGCACATAGCTGAGGTTCCCATAGGCCGCTGAGGCTGAAACCACTTTTCAATGTCTTTCTATTGTTTTTCTAAAACTTCAAGAGAATGCACTTGGAGGTAGTTCCACTGAAGAGTCACCTATCTAATAGGTGTGGAAGCTTAGTTGTAATCACTTGCTAAATTTACTAATTGCAAAGCTTTGTTATGGTCGCTTTGCTATTTGTTTCAACACTACGTTCGCCTTTTCCCACTATCCTATCCCTATGTAGCATTGAAATACTCTGGTAAACAAAAATTATGTGCAGACAGTTGAAAATTTTTAAACGTTTCAGTGCCTCGAATTAACAAAAAATTTAGTTTGGAAGTGAAATATAGTAAAGTTAGTTTATTTATATATATTTCATTTAAGGTACATATTGTTGCAAAACAGATACTATTTGCGGTGCTAGCCTAGAATTTTCTTCAAACGCACATTTCTAGGTTAAAAACAGTGAACCTTGAAAATTCATGCCGTCTGAGTTAGAAGCTGACACAAAGTGACAATTTTAATACCTTCTCATGAATTCAAAACAAATTCATCAATTTGATAAATTAATGCTGCATTGTTGGATCACCATTTCTGAATATACCCAGCAAACCCTGGAAAAACTAAAAGAAAATTCTCAAGCTTGAAACGTGCTGGCTTAAGATACGTTTATCATTTTTGTTGATACTGACTGCTGACACCTATCGGCTGAAATTAACTCACTTCAGCAAAGCAGCTTCAGCGATCATAACGTTTATAACTTGCTTTGCTTACAGTATGAGAATACCTTACTATTTATCTTACTAACTAAACTATATAAACTTTCTTGCTCAGAAATAATTACGATAATAACTCAGAATTGGCTCAACGCAGAAACGTCATTGTTACGTTATCAGATAGCCGACAGCGGGGCCAAAAAGTTTTTTATTCGAAGTCAGTTCGTAAAGGAAACCATTTAACCGCTAAACCGGTTTGAAAAAAATAAAAAATTTCCATACTGACAATTTCGGGCTCGAACATGAATGTACGATAAATGTAAGATGATACTATAGTGTCATTTAATTCGCAAGTATTCAGACCGTCATAACTTGCCTCAGCGTTAACGTAAAAACCTAAAATTGACGCCTTTCAAATCAGAACAGCAGGCGCTTTTGAAAGATACCTTACTTGACGTATTCGATTCACGTTTAAACGTTTAAATTTCAAATTCTAAATTATGACACAAGCTTAACGTCAAGTTAAAGGCCATGTTACCCATCATTTGAAAGCTCAAACAATTTAGTCTCAAATGACGTTAAAATTATTATTCTCCCACTGTCATATCAAAAGTTATGGCCCCTGAAAGATTTCATAAAAGGGGCTGATTTTACTACAGATCACACCATGGGCGATTAAATCTCACAACAATTGAATTTAGGCAAAAATTAAAAAAATTTTCTGCTTATTTTTTAACTAATGTAACATAAATAGACTTAACTTAGATATATAGGACATGGTCTAACTAGTCTAAACTACACGCACTGACTTGTATATAAAAGAAGTTAAATTAAGTTATAAGAAGTTAAAGTTATAAGTTAATGACATAAACAGTTGCTGTGCCCATTACCAGTAAAATCTGCTAACTTACAAGGTTTAAAATACGTATAGGTATCACAAAGAGAGGAATGGATGATGACATTTCAGGACACTTTCATAATAGAAAAACAAAAACAGATTAAACTTACTCTAAAATAGGTTCTATTAGATTTATAAGAAGGCTCATTTAGTAAAAAATATGTCCAGTACATACGACACATTGAATATCACTGTAAAAAGCTAACTGAAGCCGCTTAGAACAAAACCACACTGCTGTCTAGGCTAACACTAAGCGTGTTTACCACTAATTGGTTAATGAAGACATTTTTCAAGCAGATTGAAATGAGTTTAGCACATCTTGGGAGTTCTCAGGAGTCTCTAACGAGCTTTCAGACTGCCTGGTACTACTGATTGCGTGCTCTTTTGAAATGAAAAACAACCACACACACACTTTTACAGTAAGTAAAGGTATCTATTCCACATTAGTTAGTTATATACTTGTAACATAAACATTATGTTTAGTATTAACAGATAAGTAATATACTGTAATCACCTGTCAAGCCCGTTATGATGAGTAGGCTGTTTTCGATGATATACATAAGAAAAGAGTAATTAGTTTTCTTTTATAGAAGAGTGACAGTAGTTCAGGAATTATATTGTAAAGCAGTAGAAAGACCAAAATGTATAAAGTAGATTTCAACAGTCATTACAGTCATTACAGTATACAGTGGCCATTACAGTATAAAACAATTAGCCAATGTGCCAAAATTAAATTTCAAAGCGCGAGTAAATTTGTGGTGAAACATTATCAATTTTAGTCTGATCTTTGACACATTTATTTGTCCTGTATTTATGTACAAATGTATAAGAGACAAAACTCATCAAATGTAAAGTGACAAACTGCATTTGATAATTAACTGCTTGCCCTTCGAAACAGTCTGCTTGCCCTTCAAAACAGTCTGCTTGCCCTTCGAAACCGCCTGCTTGCCCTTCAAATCAGTCTGCTTGCCCTTTGAAACAGTCTGCTTGCCCTTCGAAACAGTCTGCTTGCCCTTAGAAACAGCCTGCTTGCCCTTCAAATCAGTGTGCTTGCCGTTCAAAACAGCCTGCTTGCCCTTCAAATCAGTCTGCTTGCCGTTCAAAACAGTCTGCTTGCCCTTCAAATCAGTCTGCTTGCCCTTCAAAACAGTCTGCTTGCCCTTCGAAACAGTCTGCTTGCCCTTAGAAACCGCCTACTTGCCCTTCAAATCAGTCTGCTTGCCCTTTGAAACAGTCTGCTTGCCCTTCGAAACAGTCTGCTTGCCCTTAGAAACAGTCTGCTTGCCCTTCGAAACAGTCTGCTTGCCCTTCGAAACAGTCTGTTGCCCTTAGAAACAGCCTGCTTGCCCTTCAAATCAGTGTGCTTGCCGTTCAAAACAGCCTGCTTGCCCTTCAAATCAGTCTGCTTGCCGTTCAAAACAGTCTGCTTGCCCTTCAAATCAGTCTGCTTGCCCTTCAAAACAGTCTGCTTGCCCTTCGAAACAGTCTGCTTGCCCTTAGAAACCGCCTGCTTGCCCTTCAAATCAGTCTGCTTGCCCTTTGAAACAGTCTGCTTGCCCTTCGAAACAGTCTGCTTGCCCTTAGAAACAGTCTGCTTGCCCTTCGAAACAGTCTGCTTGCCCTTAGAAACAGCCTGCTTGCCCTTCAAATCAGTGTGCTTGCCGTTCAAAACAGCCTGCTTGCCCTTCAAATCAGTCTGCTTGCCGTTCAAAACAGTCTGCTTGCCCTTCAAATCAGTCTGCTTGCCCTTCAAAACAGTCTGCTTGCCCTTCGAAACAGTCTGCTTGCCCTTCAAAACAGTCTGCTTGCCCTTCGAAACAGTCTGCTTGCCCTTCAAATCAGTCTGCTTGCCCTTCAAAACAGTCTGCTTGCCCTTCGAAACAGTCTGCTTGCCCTTAGAAACCGCCTGCTTGCCCTTCAAATCAGTCTGCTTGCCCTTTGAAACAGTCTGCTTGCCCTTCGAAACAGTCTGCTGGCCCTTAGAAACAGTCTGCTTGCCCTTCGAAACAGTCTGCTTGCCCTTAGAAACAGCCTGCTTGCCCTTCAAATCAGTGTGCTTGCCGTTCAAAACAGCCTGCTTGCCCTTCAAATCAGTCTGCTTGCCGTTCAAAGCAGTCTGCTTGCCCTTCAAATCAGTCTGCTTGCCCTTCAAAACAGTCTGCTTGCCCTTCGAAACAGTCTGTTTGCCCTTCAAAACAGTCTGCTTGCCCTTCGAAACAGTCTGCTTGCCCTTCGAAACCGCCTGCTTGCCCTTCAAATCAGTCTGCTTGCCCTTTGAAACAGTCTGTTTGCCCTTCGAAACAGTCTGCTTGCCCTTTGAAACAGTCTGTTTGCCCTTCGAAACAGTCTGCTTGCCCTTAGAAACAGCCTGCTTGCCCTTCAAATCAGTGTGCTTGC
This sequence comes from Trissonchulus sp. WLG1_4, assembly GCA_030248245.1. Classification (NCBI taxonomy): domain Eukaryota; kingdom Metazoa; phylum Nematoda; class Enoplea; order Enoplida; family Ironidae; genus Trissonchulus; species Trissonchulus sp. WLG1_4. Next base: position 81,815 of record JASANF010010081.1, on the reverse strand, counting down.
CGTTCAAAACAGCCTGCTTGCCCTTCAAATCAGTCTGCTTGCCGTTCAAAACAGTCTGCTTGCCCTTCAAATCAGTCTGCTTGCCCTTCAAAACCGTCTGCTTGTCCTTCGAAACAGTCTGCTTGCCCTTCGAAACAGCCTGCTTGCCCTTCGAAACAGCCCGCATGCCCTTTGAAACTGCTTAACATTTGAGATTTTACCATTGCAACAATTATAATTAGACCTACAGTAAGACCTACATTAGACCTGTAGTTCCTTAAGGTGGTTAGGGTTCTATGCTGCAGATCTAAACCGCCTAGGTTATTTGTGGCTGTGTTATCATTTTAATGAATGCATGATGAATCCGCCCCCCTCCAACGCATACCAGCGGTATAGTAGCTATATCAGCATCTGTAGCGTTGAAGGGGTCACCTCTAAGATTTGTGCTTAGGACCTACCTGGGTGCTCAGTTCAAATTTGCATAGCGAAATAAGATACAAGAAAATTCACATTTTGTAATACAGTATATACGCGGTGGCCTCGGCCGCCGCGTAATAAAGACAAAAGTGATGGACGCCGGGGTGGGATCGAACAGTAGAGTTTTCGGTTCGCATCGCAATCGGATGCTCCCTCTAACCAAGAGTACATAATAGGAAGAGTATGACACTCTCCCTATTACCTATGCCTGGCAGCGCGCGTCCAATGCGGAGCGCGAAATACATATGCATATAATACATACGTTTATGTATGGTTTTGAGGGGGGCACCCCCCCCTCAACTGAAGACCCCGTACTCAACTGAGGGGGGTACCCCCCTCAGTTCAGTACCCCATCTTCAGTTGAGCGGGGGGGGTACCCCCCTCATTTCAAGACACTAAGCAAGAGCTTGCGCTACCCCCCCCCCCTCAGTTCAGTACCCGGTCTTCAGTTGAGGGGGGTACCCCCCCCCCTTCATTTCAGCACATCAACGGAAGTCCTTCCTTGTTAGTGTCTTGAAATGAGGGGGGGTACCCCCCCTCAACTGAAGACGGTTTACTGAACTGAAGGGGGGTACCTCCCCCCTTAGTTGAGTACGGGGTATCGTTTTGAGGGGGGTACCCCCCTCAGGTGAGTACGGGGTCTTCAGTTGAGGGGGGTACCCCCCCTGAAAACCGTACATAAACGGGCTATTTCGCGCTCCGCATTGGACGCACGCCCGAAGGCATAATAGGAAGAGTGTCATACTCTTCTTATTATGTACTCTTGGTCCAACCGATTGCCCCAACCCACAAATTGTAGGTTATAGCACGATGTAGAGTGCACTCAGTAATTTATACGCACTGTTACGTGAAGCTCCAAGTGCATAAACGAGTGCGCGCAGCGCACGAGTTTATGCACGCGGGCTTTACGTGCCAGTGCAAATGATTGCTGAGTGCACGCTACAAAGTATTATAATGTACTTATGTTATAACTGTTTTGAATAACAGTGCAATAACTAATATGCACGCCTACAGCAGTGCTATAACTAACTTATACGGCACGCTGTGAATCTAGCAGCGTGCACTTAATTATTGTCGTTAGTTATTGCACTGTTATTTCAAAACAGGTATGATATAAGTGTAGGTTATAGCACGATGTAGCGTGCACTTAGTTATTGTCGTTAGTTATTGCACTGATATTTCAAGACAGGTATGATATAACTAGATTTACAATGTACCACACTGTAATATTTTCATAAAACTAATGAGATGTACTGTAAGACTGATATTGCCTACTTTTAACCAGTGATGTTTACAAAACTTAAACTCCTTGCGTAACAATCGTCATGTTTTTGTTGGATAAGTTTTGTCAATCGCTGCAGCTTGAGACGGTACATTAGTTGATATCATTACTCAAGCGTCGTGGCCTTGTGGTGTAGTGGTTAGCACACTGGACTCAGAATCCAGTTATCCGAATTCGAATCTGTGCGAGGCCTTATTTTTTTCAACCTAATCAGAAATTTGTTGAATGTTTTCGCAGTTTTTTACTTTAAAAAGCTGTTAATAGTTTCCATTAAAGCTTCGGAGCAACTCAGCAATAAATATATACCAAAATTAAGACTTAAAAATCATTTTTTCAACAAATAATAGCCGCGTTTAATATTTCATCTGGAATATTGACACTCAGGCCTCACAATGTATGTAACCACTTAATCAGCAGAAGTGCTTGTTAAAGCTCATTTGCATATTGCACTATATAATTCGCAAATGAGTTTTCTTCCCATGGGTATAAACGCGCCGTGCATAGTTTATTTTGTCTGTTTCTTTCATTGGTATTGTTAGCTCTGTTTCCTTCTGCACTGCTATACCCCCTGGCCCTAATAAATCTCTTTTCTGCATTGGTCTTTAGCGTCCTTCCTGACCAACACGCTCCGTTTAGTTTTACGGGAGTTTTACGTTTTAAGTTATTTTAGTCGCTATCGAGCACCCTGATCAACACATTGCAGCATAATCACATTGCCGCTATTACCATCCTCCAATCTAATTCCAATCATTTCCTAGCCTGCAATTTACGTAAAAACCCTTCATGTAAAACGGATACACGTCTACACATACTTCTAAGTTTGCTGTGCTTTCCGGTTCTTTTGGCTATAATGTGCTTAAAACTTGTCCGCGGTGGCTTTGCTGACTTTAATTTATTCTCATAGAAGCAAACAGGAACTCGTCGTAATTTTTAGGTTACTTTATGGTTATTTCGAGACCATGTAACGATCCCTTTGTGTCAACAAAATTAGAACCTATAAAATGTTCTAGAAGAAATGGTAGTGGCATTTCGGTTTGTTTTTACTCTGCATGAAAATACCTTATGTTACACTTGAATAATTTAAATTGTCCTCATGAAGATTTACAATTCTTGGAGTTTATATCTTATTTTTAGAAGACTTTGAGTGTCTGACTTTGTGTAATAGTGTGGCTAACGTCGCTCCGCGCCCGTGTGTTGAATTCCTAGTTGTTTCTCGCCCAAAACAGCTTGTTTGATGCTTGCTGAAGGGAAGGGAAGGGTTAGTGTTCTGAAAGCAGTCAATTTTGCATGTTTGGAGAATTTGTTCAATGAAATATTAGAATTTGTTCTTTCTATTATTTGTACGTGTGTCAAGGAGCAGTAATTGTAGTCACTGTATTCTATAATAATTAGCGACGAGTACGTCCGTTAACGACGGAAAAATAAAAGTTTTTTTATTCAGTTATTTTTAGATTACTCACAAATTAATTTATTCAGTCAGACACATTCATGGGTGCACACTAAAGCCCGGTTCATACTCGTCCTTAAGGACACAGGGACAGGGACAAGGACGAATTTAGGTCCGGTGCTGTGAAAAATTGACAAATGCGTTTGATCTAACTATTTGTATACGGTCTAGAAGTGACCTCAACTATCGTTATGCAAAAAATTGGCATAATTGGCTATGCAGTTTTTCTGAAATCGCTTAGGGACAAAACGATAGGGACAAGAATAAGGACAAGAATGAACCGGGCTTAAATGTGTCTGACAGCTTTGTAGTTTATTTGCAATAATAACAAAATCACAATTTATGTCGCGAAAAATAGCAAAATCGAAAGTTATGTATCTAACCTAATGGAAAGAATTTGGTCTTTTGTGAAATCAAATCAAAATGAAATCAAATCATCAATCAAAGAAATTGTTTTAGTCATCAATAATAATGGAAACAAGCTATTAGTTGAACGCCATTTTCAATTTTTTCTTTTGAAATGAAACCTCTTGTGGCTAGTAACCCTTGCGCAGTCATCCATTGAACAAGCACTTAAACGTCTGGAAAATGCTTTGCCAAGCGTCAATTTATTTTCAACTTTTGGTGGTGTTGCTATGAAACTTAGATTTGAACCAAATTAAGCCTAGAGCTAAGGATGGTTTTGTATTACTTGATAGATAGCAAAAGGCTGTCTATGTACTACTGATGCTAAAAAATACCTTGTTATTGGTCAATGTGGTGTCTGTATTGGTACCGTTTAGTAGCTTAGTAGTATTAGTCAGTAGAGTAGCTTATGGATAGGTTGGTACTACTTCTAGGTACAATAAACCATCTACACACTCTTCCTATTATTGTAGTAAGAATTTGGTTCATAGATGATATGATATAAATGAGTTGCTGATAATCAGTTTTGAAACTGTTCTCTTCAAAGATGCACCAATCTTCACACCAAATTGGGGTCTAATTTATGCATGCTTGAACGACAATTGTTAAGTCATTTGAAGTTAGTTATATTGATAATAAGTTTTATGTTTTTGATGGCACTCTACAAATATGTAAGTTCAAATCATTTTATTTAACATTCTAATTCAAAACCAATATGAGATTTAACAATTTAACTCATATTTGTTTTTCCTATTTACTGTGAGGTATGTATTACCTAATGAAATGCACTGAGTTGGCAAACATGTTCAATCTAAGATGACGTAGCACACTTGAAACACTTTCACGAGTTTCTAATTGAAATGTGAAACGATCTCATTGTTTTTCAATTTCCTGTACAAGTCATTTTGCACCAGTTTTTACATATATCTAAGCCTGAACTCTAAGCCTGAAAAATATCTATGATTTTCTTTTTATGTTGAAAAACCAGGTATAAACGTTGTTTTTCTTTTAATGGGAGAAAAACCATGGTTTAAACCTGGTTTAAAAAAATCACGTTGGTTAAAAGGGGTTTAGAATGTTTGATTACGAAAAGCACGCGATCTAGTCCGGCGGAACAAGTTCCCAACAAAATTTAGTGCTAAATTAAAATAATACGTTCTTTTTTGTATTCGAAAACCTTTTACCACCTTGGTGGAAAGCGTTTTTCAGAAAAACCAAGGTTTAGACCAGATTTAAGGGTTTTTTTTTTTTTTTGTTTTTTTTTTTTTTTTTTTGTTGTGTTGTTTTTTTTTTTTTTTGTTTTTTTTGTTTTTTTTCTGAAAAACTAAGGTTTAAACCAGCGTGGTGAAATCCACCCTATGTGTATTTTTGGGGATAACCTAGAAAAAACTCATTTGAAACTGTTCTCATATAAACATGCCTATTTTAGTTTGCTTTTTGGTCATACTTTAATGTTTTTCAGTAAATCATGCAGCTGCACTCCAAATTAATTAGTTCAGTGCGCCAGCTGCGGAATCTATCGGTGGACACCGGAGCTCGTGAGCGCACCCTGCATCGATATGCCCACGAGACTGTGGATGTGTGCGAGGGCGATCAACCAGCCACCACAGACAACAAGGCCAGGCAACGATGCGTGGTAAATGTTGCATACCATATGATGTGAATCAGTGAGTGATAACTACGCTCTGATTAACATCAACTCTGCTGTCTATCCCAGTATGTATGTACATTATGTATACATTATGTATATTATTATATATATATATATATATATATATATATATATATGTATATATACATATATATATTAATATATATAATAGATATATATTATATATATTATATATATGTATATATATATATATTAATATATATATATATATATATATATATATATATATATATATATATATATATATATATATATATATATATATATATATATATATATAGCATTCGTTGCAATGAAAAACTTCCCCAAAGACAAGCACAGCAGATCGGTAGATGTGTTGCATATTAGCAGTTCGAGGCTTATTGCTGAACTTTACAAGGCTTGCAAGTGTAACAAATAGGTGATTCGTAATGAATTATATGATTAATTCGTATGCATGTATTGCATGTTAGCGACATTATGTACCTATACGTACTACAAGAAAGAAAATAACAGTAGGACAACTCTTCCCTCATCAATTTTTCGTTCTAAATTTGACCCGAAAGTGCTCAAACAATAAAGCCCTGCTCATTTTGTTCTCTTCAAAACCAATTTTAGAAAAATTTGCTACAGTAATATACTCTTCGTAATACTGGATCAGTCAGTAGTCATTGGTCAACGAAAGGAATTTTTAATTAATCATCAGTGATTTTCAAGCCATAATGTCATACATAAAACGGGAGGAGGGTATGTCACCTTGTACAAATGCATATAACTCTTTCTGCACCACTCTCTGTGTTAGTGTGTTGTACTTCAAGGATACCCCTCAGGCCTCACCATACTTGTAACGGGGTCAAAATTTTGGGGGGCCTCTGCCCCTGATCGACCAAAGTACCCTAAATTTTGCGAAATTTTGTAAAATTTTGCGAAATTTTGTAAAATTTTGCTAAACAGTACCATTTTTACTAAATTTTGCAAAAATTTTGGGGACCCTCTTCCCCGGCCCCTCGATTTGGGGGGTCCCCCCTATCCCTGTCATGTATGCACCTCATCAAACCTGTTGATGAGTTTCGAATTATGCTCATTCCAGCCGTGTCCCAGTATTTCCCCACAGGGTGCCACCAGTCACCTAAATTCAGCCAAGGTTAATTGCGCCCAGTAATTACTTGGACAATAGATTCGGAAAATTGCGCATGTGATTAAGCACCTCCATTTCTGGGATAATCACTGTGACTTTCGATAGAAGACTTTAGCTTGTGACTTTAAAATGTTGCCCTGGCTTTCAATAGAAGAGGAGGTGGGTAGGTTTCCCAGTTTTGGGATTTGCCTGAATTAGAAGGATAATTTTACATTTTCACGCTTCCTATATGGTTGGCTTGGTTGCATGCTAAATTGGCTGCTGCAACGGTTGTCTGTAATGAATTTGTCGCTTGTGTTATGTTGTTCCTTTAAAGACGCATTAGGGGTTTGATTCGAACACCAACCGCATAAATAACTAGCCAGGGAGGAGGAATTGTAAGAAATCGTCTTTAGTTTTGGTCTGACAATCAAATTCTTAGCAAAATGACAGGACTCGTAACTTCAGCGAGGAATAACTTTAACAAACGTCGACCGAAAACCTTCAGGTTCAGGTTACTAAAACATTAGAATACATTAAAATGAAAATATTTATTATTTTTATAATCTTTAGACGAAGTACCACGTTGGTGTAGTCGACCATAGGTTTTCCTGGTCACATCATACCTACATGAAATACCTGCTGCTGTTGCCCTTGCTAATTCATGAGTTCTTTCAACTGTCCATTTCTAGCAGCTGTCATGTATTTATAAAGAATGGCTTTTCCTTTGCTAGTTTTTCCGCTAAGACCAATTTTGTTCAGTTTCTAAATTACCCCGTGTAACACCTATTTTCGTGATATGTACCTATTATTGGAGTTCTAGTTGTAGTAGTTTGAGCTGCCGGTGTATGTAGTTTAGCCAGGGACCATCAAAAAGTGCTTCTACCTTTATATGAGTTAAAAACTTCCACCTAGTAAACACATTGTGGAGAGATCAGTAAGTTAGACGTAGACCCTGTTTTCACCACAGTAATGGAAAATAAAAGATAACATCAACCAATCAAATTACAGTGTTTGTGGTAACAGTGTAACACAGCCGGTCTATTCCGCCAGACCTAGTGCAACGGTTCAGTAAATGCTTCGTTGTACCGATTGGGTACCGTTAACGCCAGTGTCCAATTAATTTTTTTTTTTTTTTATAAATAAGAAATCGTGGTAGTTGTATGTTGCGTACTATGTATTGTGCTTTAGACAAAAAGAAAGTTGATAGATGTGCTAAAAAAAGAGAAAGGGAGATGTTGCAGTTTGGTTTGGGTGTTATTTTTTTTTTGTAGGGTGTAGTGATGATAAAAAAATATAAAATGGCGGAAAAATTTTGGGAAAAAAAAAGATGTTTCAAGGCTATTTAGAGTTTATTAATAAAAAATTATAGTTTCCAAAATTATATCGTACTATAATATTTAATAAATAGTTATCTAAACTGTCGAAAACGTTACTACCACCTTAACAGAGAACTATTAATACAACGTAAACAGGAGCGTCCCGCTAGGGCTGAGTAGTTTCAAATCCAGACTGACCCTAGTGGAATACAATACGTTGTATCAAGTGTTAAGTCTACTCCGATTGAGATTTGAGTGTTGAATGAGTGAATGAATGAGAAATACGCATACAGGACTTGGGGCTGTAGTGAAATAGTTAGGATTCTTGACATCGACGAGAGCAATCAGGGCTCGATTCACGGCAACTCCATTTCATTATTTCTATTAAAATTATCCACGCAAATGCTCCATGTTCCTATAAAGCCGCAACGGACTTACGGTGTAAAAAAGTGCCCTACGCTAAGCCACAGCCGTAAAACGAAAAAGGTTTAGCAGTTAAGAATTCAAACTTTCGGTTTCGATAGTAGACTGTAATTATCAGTTGCTAATTTTTTGTCGACATAATATAGCGCATGCTTAATGTTTTGCCTTGTCCTTTGACTCCTTTTCAGATGCTTATTTTTCTGTTTAATGCGATTTCTTTTGAGTAATGGGAGTAAAGCATTTACGAAATACCAGAAAACAGGTAAGGTTAGATAAAAGGTAACAAAAATAAATAGTTTATTAATATTGCTTTGTATTTGTAACGCTTACAGTATTCAAATTCAAATTTGAACAGGGTTGACAGCGTTAAATTAGAGTTTTTAACCGCCATTTCACTTCGTATGAAGTTTCAGAAAGTTATCTTTGTTACTTTAAGCTGACCCTGCGTGGTTCAGTTTTGAGCCAGCTCAAGTTTTGCCTAAGCTTTCCACCGATAAAAGGGAGGGTAAATAGTTTTTTGGCTTGAGAAGCTTTAAGCCGACTTCCAACCAGCCCTTTAATTACCATAGGTATTACAAAAACGAAATAAAATGCTGAGAGCTTTAGTCAGCTCCTTAACAAAAACAAAACTTAAGAAGCTCTCTCAGTTTTTGCCCATAAGAAGGACTGAACCTCATTCCTTTTCTACTTCATTTTTCATTCAAGTATTATGGCTGCGTTAACGATTAATGATCTGATGACAAATCTGAGTCTCGAGGGTCTGGTTTAGAGTCAAAACTGTTGGAAGTTTTCTACTGAAGCAACTGCTTTCACTGAATTTATATAATCTTGAACGTGTACTTTTGACCGTAGAATTCAAATTTTAACTTCAAAAGCTTATAACAATGTTTGTTGCTTCGCGACTGCTACAAAATGTTATACGCAAGCCGGATGATGACCGGTTATCGACAAAGCAGGTAGGCTTGCAATACTGTATTTTATGACGAGAATTATAAAAGTAGGTTCGGTTTGAAGTTAAAGCCCTTTCATGAGAGAGCAAGAAAGTGTTGAAAAAGTATTACTTTTTACGTCAAGATTCAAGAATTCAATCTGTTTAAAGTAAAAATAAAGTTAAGAATGTTTTATAATTTTTAGTTTTCTATATTTTGCAATGTTTTATTCGTGAATGCAGTATGCTTTTATATGCCATTAGTTCTTGTACTTCCGCAAACAAATCGAACCTTACTTGACCGTCAGAAACGCACACGACACGCTTTTCAAATCAAAAAATTTCGTTACGTTATTATGCTATTGTCACAATCTGTAACATACGTTTTCTTTTATTTTGCTAACCTTACTTTTTAGCTATATAAATTATATACTTACTTAAGATACAGTGTTTCCAAAATCAGACGCTTTGACCCAATATCTTGCAAGACGCTCTAATGCGCCCGACATGTAACGTTAACAAGCACGTTTTGCGAGTAGGGTTCCATTAATTTGATAGATTTCTGGCTTGCAGTGCTGAGGATAATCTGCGAATATAAAACGCGGCATCAAAATTTGTTTAAAGCCAACAACTTCAACTAAAGATGTAGGTACGTGACCACTCTCAGTCTCAATCACAATTTCTAGCCAGCAATAGAATTGGACTTTCGTACTGCAAAAACTTTATTGTGTTAAAATGTCAGTCATGTATAGTATTGTTAACTGTATTGTTAAAATGTCAGTCATGTATAGTACAGTACCGACCAAATTACTTACTACAGATTCCGGAGTCACAACAAAGTCAGAGTCACTTGACTCAGTCAGAATATAGAATTGTATATACTTTGACTCCGGATTCAAGTGACTTCGACTCAGTTTGACTCCGGAGTCTGTAGCAAGTAATTTTGGTCGGTACTGTAGCATGTCAATGACACTGAAGGGGCACTCATCTGAGGGACCGATCGACCGGAGGTTCTGGCTTCGGCTTCGGCAGAAAAGTGCCGGAACCGGAGAATTTTTCTTGTTCAAAATTTTGTCAAAACCTTCAAACTTTGAGAAAAAAATCACAAGGTTAACTATATATAGTAACGTCAATATCAAATAGTCGCGAATTTTAACTTATTTACTGACTTTTAAAATTTTTTTAATATGTATGTAGTTCTGTTTCTAATGAACAGGCATAGGCAACTTAGTCCATAGGTAAATTTTTGGCATCATCTCAATGACTTATATAAACCGAATGTCCGAAAGCTTTTGACAAAACATTAACAAACTGGAGCGGCCAGATAGTTACATACATTGTATATAACCGCTACAGATCAATTTTCATAGCACTTAGCAGTTGTTGGTCGGTTACAATATTACATACATATATGTAACAGTGCTAGTTGTAATGCAGGCGATTATCTTCTTCACCATCATGTATGTATTTTGCAAATTTATATGTATAGGTACATTCATATACACTTGCAACGCTGGCCGTCTATTACCGTCGCATACACATACACTTTACACCATTGTACTGTTATTTGCAGCACACTTCTATGTGTGAAGATGCCTAGATAACCACACAGCATAAGCACACACACCCACACATTTACTGTATTTTGCTGACCTACCTAATTGCACAGTGTTATTTTGCACTGAGAAAGCAGATACATGTTAATCGACATTTTGCACTGTAGTATATACGCGGCGGCTGAGGCCGCCGAGTAAAAAGTCAACGTTTCGGGGAAAATTTATAGATAAATATCGTTAGTCAGAAAAAATTGGATTACATATTTTTGAGATGGAAAATGATAACAAAATGCTGCGAGTGTGCTTGAGACAGGAGAACAGAAGCAAAATTTCATTCGTATTTGACAATATTTTTTATTCTTATAATTGATGAAGTTTATTATTTGACACAAGTTATGATAAGTGAACAGCATTTGTTTGCATAATATCTATATCATTTTCGCAGGTTCACCTCACTGAAATAACATTTAGTGACCATTTCAGAAGTTGAAGCTCATCGCCCCTCATGCGGCTTTGATTGTGGCTACTGCGTTATATGTGCTTGGAGGTGCGCTGATATTCTGTCTGATCGAAGCACCACACGAAGTCGCTGCCAAAACTGATCGACTTGGAGATATTAGCAATATTCAGCAAAAACTGCTGGAACAAGCTTGGGACGACTATGCGCAAAACATTCCAGTAAGGAATGGATTTGCGCTGTTAAATCAAATGTACTTATTATTACATGACTAATGACTTCATAGGATTACAGTATAAAATGTGCTAAATATAGTGAAAATGGTTCTGTGTAGCCAAAAATGTAGCTACTTTGGTCATTATCCTTAACTTTTTCAATAGATTGTGGTGCATAGCAAAAAGCTAAAAATAAAATTATCTGAGAACCACCTATCTATCATGTTCAATAAACCAAGTAGTAGCTCAGGTTTTTCTGTCATGACAGCGCATGTCGGAGTTATGGCAAGAAAAGTCTAATTTTTTATGTTTATTTTTATCTCTTTTTATTCCTTCATACTTATTTTTTTATTTTTTTCTTATCCAGGAAACGGAATGGCGCGCCAAAGCGTACAAAAATATCGACCGCATGATAGCGGCAACGGCGAAGGCTTTCCAAGAGGGATACGTGAACAACGTCGACGTCAAGCGTAACATCACTGACACTTCATGGACGTATTCCGCCGCACTATTTTTCTCAACTGTCGTTATGACTACAATCGGTATTAACAGTCAGCATAACAACGTTTCTCGTATGTGCAGTGTGCACTATGTGCATTTGTGAAAATTAGGAGGCTCTTGATAGCTAAAAAAACAGCAGGTTTATAACATTTGTAATAGCAATAGTAATTCCAGCAACAAGGGTTGTTAGAATTGGTCCTACGACTACCTCGTCCGCTAAACAGAATTGCTAACCGTAAACATTGCAGTTACAATTATTGTTACACTACAGTAAACCACTAAACAGTAAAATCTTCATTTTTTGCAGCATAAATCTTAAGCTGAAAGTCATAGCTTTATTGTTTATTTATTATTAGTCACAGCTAAAAGGCTGATATGCTGCATCTGATTGGCTGACAATAATTGCCACGGGACCCACCCGATTCTGGTAGAGGTATTATCTGTCGCACTGCCGAGCTGCCAATGCTATTGTATTCTTTCTACTATGTACTTTCATAAACGGTTTTAGGTTATGGCAACCTAGTGCCCCGCACAACCATTGGTCGCATGTTCTGCATAGCTTACGCTATTTTCGGGATTCCTTTGGCCTTGGTTACCATTGCTGATGTAGGCAAATTCACGGGGATGTTCTTGACGGCATTTTATAGCAAGATTAAGGCTATTAAAAAGAAACTAAAACGCCGGCTACAGCGTTCACAGCAACGAAAACGAAGCAACCTTTTGCAAGGTCAGACTTTTGATTCTTGTAAATTTATATTTCATTTAATGATGTTTATATTTGATATCTTTCATTGAATTTCAATTTCGTAAGGTTTGTAAGGTTTAATGAAATTGGTCAACCTTAATTTATTTAATGTTAAGCTTGAGTTGAAACTGCCAGGTCGATTAAAGAGTAGTTTCCGTAGTTGTCTTAGAATACTGTTTTAGAAAACTTCGATATAAAGAAAATAGCCGATAAGGATTTCAAAGATATGCTTACTTCCGGCTCACAATTGCCTGTTCCGCCGTCCTTTGTGCTCATGATTTTACTAGGTATGCACTGTGCAACGGTTTTACAAGGTAGCGAAATGAAGTTGCTGAGCGCTATTTCAACTTTTTCGAGTGATGAATGCTCATTCTTTTAAATAAACCCTCGGTCTTTGAAAACAACCCTTTTCACTGACATGCATGGTTGGAAATTACCCGAGAATATATCACAAAGATTGATTTGAACGCTGAGTTAAATAAGTAAACGTGAAAATTTAAGTAAATTAAAGGGCACTCTAGTCCACGTGTTTAGCGGTAAAGTTTTGTTCTACACAGTGGAAACTTTTAAGTGGTAAAACTTCATTTTTTACAATTACTGTTTTGTTAGTGATTGATTACTTTATTTCAAACAAAAAAGTGTGTACGTATATTAAAAAATGTTCAAGCAACTGTCGAATAACTCTAATAGATGACTTCCGCGAATTTATGGCTGTATGCGGATCAGATTTGTCTTAATTTCTAACTAGCAGAACACAACATTCAAAAGTAGCTATGCTTCTCTCTTAAAGCATGCTAAGCTTCATTACATTACGCGTTAAACCAACAAACTTAAATCTAATATGCTACATAAGTCCAAGTTTAGATAAGACCCTCAAAGTCGAGTCAATTCTATCTAGAATCATTGATGCATCTACAGTATCTTCAACAATAGGATGTAAATTTTCAAACCGATTTCACTTAATTAATTACTTATTTGTTAGGATACACGATTCTTGGCGCGGCAGTTTACCACGCAGCTCATGGTTGGGCCATATGGGACGCCATCTATTTTTGTTTCATCACAATGTCTACCATCGGCTTCGGAGATATGGTTCCGGACACAAGTCAGACTTACGTTCTGGCAGTCAGTATAATATTCATTGTTTTCGGACTGGTGCTTACCACCATGACAATTGATATGGTTGGATCGCATTACATCAAAAAGATCCACTTCACAGGACGAAAAATGCACGATGCTCGTGAAGCTTTGGCTTTGATTGGGGATAAAGCAGCAAATATGAGAGAAATGCTGTGGCATTTGAAGTATATGCAGAGGAAATATGGTCTGACGGATGATGAAATTCAACGAATGGTGATGACTTCCAATCGAATGCTTGTTTCTCCGCGAGATTTGCAAGGAAAGTTCATCAATCTGCGTGCTTTCTTGCCAGAAGATGCAGATTTCATCAGCTTTATCGACGCAACGGACAGTGGCTCTACACAAGCATCGATCTGCAAACGACTCTGCTTTCCTGAACGATGTGACAGCATAAAAAGCCAGTTTGTTGGATAAATGTGGAGTCAATATTTAAATTTTATATATGAATGAATATGGCTATATTTTATCATTACTTAAATTTATTTCTTCGTTGTTTGTACTTGTGTAAATCATGTTTTTTCCTTAAAACTTTCTTTCTTAAAACTTAATCCTGTTTCACACTACGTTATTTTGAAGAAAAACTTGTTCAAATTTTTCCAGAGATTGTGTCACTGATCAGCTAACTACTGTGGATCAATAATCTACTATGCTGATAACTAACTTCGTGTTAATTTGACTATAACTTATTTTTCAGAGGACTCTTTTGTATATCTAATGTGATGCGGGTTGATTTATATATACGAACGTGATAACCTGACATTTTTAGACTTCATTCTGTCTGAGTGATTTTTGCAAATTTAGCTCTGTAAAACATGCGGCTGGAAATATGAAATGGCGGTACTGATTTAGTTAGCATCCCAATAATAATACGGCACCTTGGCAGCTCAGTTGTCACCATTCCCGGAATTTTGTTTTGTGTTTTCTTATATATTTGTATATCTGTGTATACTGTATACCGCACACATCTGAGATTCCAGACGCGATACGTCATCGCCTAAAATCGGACACAAAAATAAAATAACAACTTGGTCCTAAAGGCAGGAAGTTCCACCCCAAAAATTGGCAAAAAAGCAAGCAACTATTTTTCCTTGACGGCAACTAGCTATAATCGGTGCTAAGAAATAAAGTTAAAGCTTCAGGTTGGTTGTTCGTTTTTGCAATGCGCCGTAGAGTTTTAACAGCCAATACCTATTTATTTAATTAATTATGTAGGCTTAGGACTGCTTTACGACTACTAAAAATTACTAATTTTATTCTCCCGTTACTAAATTTAACTAACAGATAATTCGCAGTAACGTTGAACTTGATGTAACATGCTCTAAAAAAATAATTTTATTTCATGAACTGTAACATGCTCCAAAAAAATAAATAATTTTATTTCATGAACTAAGTAATACGCAAAAAATTTGAGAACTAGGCCAGGAGTCATGACCAAACCGGACATAGAACTCTCGGACAGAAGGACATCTGGACCACACACGGGTCAGGCCATCCATAGCAACAATCACGGGCATTGCCCAGGTCACGCTCACAGAACTTTGGACCTAGAGCAATCACTTATTCAGTGCTTTAGCAAACAACGTTCTTCCCAACTGAAATCAGACGCCACTATGCTCGCCAGTCGTTACAGTGTCACACATTACAATAAAGTTTGCTCATTTGCATATTTGCACTGCAGAAATGCCTCCTAGACAAAGTTTAACTGAAAAGTTCTTGAACATTGGAAGTAATGTACAAATGCAGAATAATTTTTTCCAAAGTATGTAATTTAAGCTGTAAACGACAGTTGTGGTATTTGTAAGGTTTGTAGGGGAAGGCTCTGCTAGCATAAATGATCAAAATTTCAGGCTGGTTCTTTTTCCTGTTGGGCCACAGCCCAACAGGTCTTTAATTTTGATTCTGGCATCTTTAACACTGTACTAGCGTTAAAGTGTTTTTGTGCGGAGAGTGTTTTGCACGTCTTTTATCTTAGATGTGCATCTGTCACACTAAAATGCCTTGTAGTTTCTTTGTGTTGTTGAGATCGGGGCTATTGTTGAGAAGTAATTCGAAATGCCAAAGACTGCCAAAAAGTGATCAACTTAGAATCGAACCTATGACCTCATGGTTGAGAATCTATCAAACTAACCACTCGACCACATAGATCACAGATTGTCGAGACTTCACTAAAAGTACATATATAAATAATAGGATATTATTAATAGGATATAAAATATCCTAAGCAAATTGATAACAATAAATATAATAATCAAGATCCAAACAAGCAGAAGTTTTATGCAAAAGGTGTTTTCATTAAGCACTAAAGCACAAATGGCAATAGTAAACAAGTTAACCAATTAAAAAATCTGCTGCGCAGCGAAACTTTGGTAAATGTGTGAGCTCATAATATAGCATTCAATGATCGATCGTTCAAAATGAACGCAGTAACGGCAACGGATATTCAAACAAATCTGTGAGTGCAATTCTCTGCATTTTCTACATTATTACTCTGCATGGAAACATTGTTTCGATGTGTAGAAACAATATGTATAATATTATATTTCACCAAATTACATATATGGATTCGAGGTTGATTATTGATGCACTGGTATTTTAAAATTTAGTTTTAGATAAAAAAATACAAGTAGTAAAGGTATTTAGTATATCAACTTATTCGAATGAAATTATTATCAAGTTCAAAAACAGGTTCAAATGAGCCAAATTTACCGTGGCAATGTTTCAGGTGCAGAAATTTCAGGTGTGATAACTTATCCACCTGAGATAGTCTTTAATTTAAAAAGCTGTGTTCAAATGAATTGACCTTTTAATCAATATTTTATGAGGTTATTTCTTTATTTTTTATAATTTATGAGGTAAAAAAATTTCAGTCTGAAAATTGAGCAATCGAAGAAGAGCTGCACATAATATCATATGCACACGACACACACGGAGTCAGTGCTGATTGCCAACCGCTGCAAAAAGCCATGTACACAATGCACACACGGCATGTGTATGCGCGCGCACTGAACACGATTTTGCTAATTTGCATATTATGCAATACGTGTGCTGTGATGAGTTGACACAAAACACAGAACTACAGGAACATTGAAATGAGCTTGAGTATCAAGAGCACGTAATGCGCCCTTTGATACCCAAACTCATCCTAAATGAGCTGCTGCGCTGTGGCGCAGCAGCAAAAACAGTTATATAACACGTCACATAAATCCTTATTTGCAAAATCGTAAAATTTAGGACTTAGGAATGGAAAGTTTTGTAAAAGGTTGGCCCAGGTCCACAGCGTTAAAATACTCGTACCTAAAATGTTCAACGACAACTAAACGATCTTGCTCTGTGGTCTCCGTGGCGCAGAGTACTAGGGCATTGGTTTCTTAACCAAAAGTTTGCTGGATCGAGCCCAGCCGGAGACAACTTTTTTAAATTTTACGCAATATTCGCTAAGTCGATTAGCTGTTAACTAATTGCAGCAATAACTTATTTTACGTCTTGATCCCCTATCCATTGTGCACTTTGTACAAACTTTGTTAAAATAGCTAAAGAAGATGTTTTGTATGGAAGATAAATCAAGTAAGTTAATGCTGTAGCTGGCCCAACAGGTTTACGATGGCCTCTGGCCAATGTGCTTAAAAATAAATGCTTGATGCTTACTGAATGCTTTTGCCGCAGATTGGGCTTGTTTCCAAGCTTTTCAAAATAGGTGTCCCCACTTTCCGAACATGCAAAAGGTGGGCAGCAGAGACTAGGTTTATGTGTAAAACTTAGGGCATGCACGGCCACGGCGCACGATCTCAATAGTATTTTTCGAGAGCCACAAACTATAACAAATATTCAACCTCCAGGTGGGACAAAAACAGCAGAGGATAAATGCATAAAAAATGAACCCACCTCTTATTCTTTCAGCTCCTGCTTTAATGATTTCTGATATAATCTCCACGTGTTTTATATTTTTATGCTTGTTCTTTATTTATTATTCTTAATCACGCGGAATCTGTCATATAATGCCTGAATATTGTTATTAATATAACATGACGTCTGCTCTAATAAATGCTTTGGGTATAACCATCAATACATTTACATAGTAATGTTTACTCAGCTTTCTACATAATACTGTCCATAATTCGAACATAATTCACCCTTATGACATAGTAATATAGCTAACAATTTTGTAGTAGTATACTACTAATTCAGTTATGTGTAATTGAAGCTATACTTTTGTTCAATATGTGATTAAGTATCGTTTTAGTATGCGTTATGACATAGTTTATTTTTGCACGAAAGCAATACTAAATATTCTAATTGCTGCGTTAGCCAATGGATACAAAATTTTGCGTAAGTCTTGATGTCTTCATAGAATTAAGATTTTAAAGCTTTTAAACAGTTTAATAGTTTTAGTGGCAACATCAGTACGCAATTGAATGTAGTTTGAAGATTGAAAACATAGGATTAAGCATGAATCTAAAGGATCAATTAAAATATAATAAAATAAAACTAAATAAATGAATAAACAAATAACTAAATAACAAATCAAACATACAATCAAAATCACCATCATGATCTTAAAACAACACCTAACTTTTTTGTTATTTTGCATTTGACCAGAAAATTTTCGATAGCGCCTGGTGAAATGTCGTGAATTTCGCACTCATCGTAGTGTTTGCGTTAATAGCGAGTGAATCTTTGCTAGACAGCAACAGCATCGAAATGACCCAGAGGGGAATCAAACTTGCTTCTTTGAGCCGCTGCAAGACTGTACATAGTATTTTTGGTATTTTTGGTATTTTTGTCGTTGTTTAACTCTCTGAAAATGTTAAGTAGGTTTAAGTAAAAAAGCATTTTGTCGCTTATCTAATCGATCTACCTGAAGGCATTTTTGTTTATTTCTGTTAATGTGCTGATCATTAGCACCATAGTTAACAGTAACCAGAAAACTATGGAAATTTAACTATTTATATTGCAGCAAATGGGGCTGTGAAATCTGAAATCGTGAGCGAGGACACAGATGACTTTTACTACGACCCCTTTGAATTTCAAGGTTAGCACAAACGTTTTTACGCGGCGGCCTCAGCCGCCGCGTATATACTATATTACAAAATGTGAATTCTCAGGTATCTTAGCTTACTATGTAAATTTTAACTGATCACCTAGGTAGGTCGTAAAAATGCACTATTTGTGTGGGTGTGTGTATTGTAAAGTGTGTGCTATGCTGTGTAGTCATAGGTGCTGCATAGTCATACAGTAACAATTAATAGCCCAGTGTATCTTATTGTGTACAGCGTGAGCATATAGCCTCTGAGACTGCCAGACAATAAATGTAATCCACACAGCGATAATAATCAATAAGTGTGTGTGTGTGTGTGTCGTGATAGGCTATCGACAGGATCGGAGATGTTCCAGGTGTACATACTTGTGAGCATTAGCACTGTAGTGGACGCCTGGACTTGAAGTTCAGAAAAAATACGTGAACAATGTCCTGTACTCCTTGCCATGGAATTATCTGGAATTATGGACCCAGCAGTTTTTTTAATTTTGGATTATTCTTCATGCATACTATTCTGCATAAACATTCTATGAACATTCGTTTTGTATGCACGTCATGGACGCTTTAAAAATTCAGGTTTTAACAGTCTAGGTCTCCAGTAAGTGTCCATTCTATACAGTTAAGTTGGTTTGCCAACGTTTAGACATCGTCAAACTTCATACACATTACACATCATCGTCAGCGAGTTACCTACTTTGCGCACAACTTCCAGCCAGAACATAAATTGACGAACACAGCGTGAGAGTGAACACCCGTTTACGCCAATTCTGACTCTGACTTTTTTGACCAGGACTGCATCTTCATGTAGGTAACAAATAAAGTTACTGGCGATTCATAAATTTTTCAGAACTAACGTTTTCGTTTTTGCTATTCTAAGTGGCCAAAAGTTGCGATTCAAGACAGGCAGTAAGCCTGTTAAAAATAAGATTTTGGCTTTAAAAATTTATGGTGCCGCGTTTTATATTCTAAGAATATCTTCAGCATTGCAAGCATGTCTCAACTCGCAACGCAATGTGTCAACAATTAACGGAACTTTACTCGCAAAACGTGCTTGTTCACTAAAGGAAAGTAATGAGAAATCGTTCAGCAATTGATTTTGTAGTGCCAAAACTCTTTTGTGACTCCGTTAGAAATGTACAGAGGTGAAATAAAACTAGACAAGTACACGAAACTTCATAGTAAATGTATGTATGTATAGTTCGCGGAAAAATTTATGTTGTAGTAAATAGTGGCTAGTGACGTTGTTAGACTCTTCTTATTGTACGACTCTTTTTTGACTGTAACAGTAACAGTGACAGCAACACAGTAACAGTAACAGTAACACCTTTTGACCGTTCGTCTCAACAAAGAACTTCTTCATGACCAGTCACAGGAGCAAGGCTAAATGATTAAATTAGAGCATATTTACCATATTAAAACATGAATTTGACCAACATTCTTTGTTTTATAGATGATGATATTCTGTATACGGCAGAGCAAGTAAGTAGTGTAGATATTTTCTGTTGCCATACAGTACCTTTAATTTTTGCCATACATTACCTTTAATTTTATTTAAAGGATTGAAGGGATGAAGCGTTGCGTTGCAATGGCCATATCATTAGTCAAGTCATTGTCACTGTATTGTCACAAATATTACCATTGTAGTTGTCACTGTCGTCGCGAATATCTGCTTATACGGTAGCCTTATTGTCAGTGGAACTCTCGTAGCTACAGTTACATCTACAGTTGTTGCGGCCAGAAAATTTTTAAATTAATTTCAGTTACATGTCAGTTCCAGGTTTTATTAACCATTTCTTCCGTATATTCGTCTCCGGTGTTCGGTACTGTTGTCAACGCTAAAAACATATCACGGTCTGTTGTTTGTATTCTGGATTTTAGCGGTTCCGCAACGCCCACATGTCAACAGACTACCGGTGGCCAAATGCCAGAGTACCTTACGTTTTTGACTACAGTTTATGTAAGTTGCAATATTTGTTTTTGTTATATCATGTTTGGAACGATAGCGCCAAACCTATAATATGACTTTCACAATAAACGAACTTCATTGTACTACTACTACAATGTTTCGATAATTGTTTTTGTTTCAGCAGATCAAGCAAAAGATGTTATTCAGAAAGCAATAGAAGAATTCGACAAGTTTACGTGCATTCGATTTGTTCAACGAAACAGTACTGACGAGGATTATGTCAAATTTATCGATAGAGGAGGGTAAACGTATTTACCTATTTGCATGTGTTAACAAGCAGGCATAACGCTAACTGAATTTCACTTTCATCCTTAATTAACCTCGAACAAACTAAATTATGAATTTACCTTGAAAGATTACTTTTTGCAACCACAAACTCCATAACTCGTCACTGATCTGAGCAGAGGGCGTATCTAGTGTAATTGGCTGATTTTGAGATAACGCTACCAACTTGTTCTGAAAGACCATAGGTATATCTGAGCAAAAGCCCTATCTTCAGGAAACAACTTGTGCGCTGTTTTCGTACATATTGCATAGGCCCCAGATCATCCCCTTCACTGGAATGTAATCTGAGCAAAAGACCTATACAGATAGGGCTTTTGCTCAGATGAATTATTCAGTTGCTGCAACTAAAAACTAGTGTTGTAGCAAAGGGCGTAACTTCGTTCGTCCACAGGAAAAAGAATCTAAACAGGCTGTACCTCGAATTTTGCCCTGAACATGAGATTCCCCGTCCGGTCTCCTCAATCATCGATTCCAGAATTTTGACGAAAAGTCTTATAGGAATTTTCAAGCCGAAAAAGGACCGCTGTGCAACCTGTGTCAAGTATGAAAACCTTACCGGGGACAAAAAAGCTGCGTTTGAATCTGAGTTCCAGGCTCACATGGAAAGAAAAAATGCGGCCAAGGACGAAAAAGCAGCAGACAAACAGTTTAATTAAATCCGATGAAAGTTTTTCAAGCTTTGCCTTTGATCTGGAGGCAGTGCTTTAGGTTGCATCATCAAATGTGTCCCTGCTTTTCTATAAGCGAAAGTTGTCGACGTATAACTTGACCATCTGCGACCAGGCGACCAACACCGGATATAGTGGTGCGGGAAAAAGCCTTATTTTCAACTTTTTGGGTCGTCCTGTGCTCCACATAAATCGGCTCCACATAAATGTTATAACGGCCATCTTTCGCCTAACTGTTGCACTACTAAAATGGATTCTAACTGCTCACGTTTCACGTTTTTGAGTAATAAGCCTCGAAACCTGCGGGGAAAAAAACCTAAGCGGTAAACTCAATTTCATCGTGTTCTACAACTCTTAGGCTGCAGTATGGACTAAAAAAACCGTTTCTCCGACACCCATGTGACTTACAATATTTTTTCAAAAATCGACCCTTTTTGGCAGAAATGACTTCTGCCCAAATATGCATTTTTTCAGTATTTAAAAGCATTAAAAATAGATTTTTGCGCCTATTACGTCAGAAACGGAGGACAAACACCGCACGCGTCTAGAATTTTTGGATTGAAGTGGTACGCACCAGCTAAAGCCTAAATATTCCAAAAAAATGCCAAATTTTGGTGAAACATCACCAAAACAGGTTTCGTAAGGGGTGTCGGGGTATGGGCCAAAACGACGTTTTGCGGCCGAATAAGCGGTTTTAATGAAGTCTACGCATGTTGTTTGCCAAGAAGAAACCCACTTTTGTAGTAACAATGGGTGAGTTTTTGCAAGAAATTATCGCCAAACAAAATAGGGTTTTTCCGCGCACTAGGGTTTTTTCCCCGCACAAACTTTAAACAGTCACGGGTCAACCACAACGTTTTTCACTGTTTTTGAGCTTCAAAAGTATAGAGGAAAGGTAACTCTCTTGAAACATGCAAACGGCGCTGGCCAAAAGTGTTTTTGTGAAAAATTATGACAAGTCAAAAATTTGGAAAATTTTGTCACTTTGAAATTTTGCAACATGCAAAATTTTGATGTCTCATAAAAAATGCTACAGGCCTCAGAACTGCACCAAAATTGGTGTGGTAAGTCAGTTTGGGATGCGCTTTCCACCTACATACTCAAAAAGGGCCTATGTCTAAAGGTTCGGCCAGGAAGCACTAGGGTTTTTTCCCCGCGAAACGCGTAGGGTTTTTTCCGCACCATCATACTGCTACTACTGGACCGAAGCCGAAAGCAACCGTGGTGCGATTGAAATCGCAACTTGAGTCCTCCACTATATTCAGCATCACCTGCCGGCCCAAACGCTTCGTGTATCCATGTGGTCCGACACCTGCGCTGGCCAGAATCGTAACCAGTTCGTCGCTGCCACGTTACTGTATGCTGTGCGGCAAGAAAATGGGCCAGAATTCATCGAGCAGTTTTTGGAATCTGGTCACACCTACATGGAGTGCGATTCCATGCACTCTTGCATCAAAACGGCTTCAAAGGGAATGGAAGTGTTTGCGCCCCACGACTGGATGAACATTCTTAAGTTGGCTCGTCCTGTGCAGCCTATTGTCGTTAAAATGCTGTCGCATTCGGACTTTTTGGATTTTAAAAGTCCGGCTTCTAATCTGTTTGGTGGGCGGTGCCTAAGCATCCCCAAAGTGAAAAACTTCTATTCGAGAAGTCCATTTTGGCACATATGTATGTGACCTATGTCTCCTAAAAAAGCTTCTGCTTCGTAAGTTCAGCTTAGAAAGCCCGGATCATCAGCAAAACTGAGATAGGTCTTGCGCGACTGCAACGCTGAAAAGTTCTAGAAAATATTCAAAGCGGGTTTTCTCGAAATTTTGATTTTAAAGATACGCCCTCTGCTCAGATCAGTGACGAACTGATTTCTGTTTTACTAAGTTTCAATATATATCCCCCATAGTTGGGCTCATCACTAAGGTAAAAACAAAGGCAGTCTAACAAACGCATCGTTTTCTTTGTCTGTTTATTAGCGCTCAGCTGTTATTTCAGTTGTTTTTCATTCGTTGGGCGAGCGGGTGGGGAACAAACCTTATCCCTGGGACTCCGCTGTGCGCAGAAGGGAACTGCAATTCATGAGTTATTGCACGCTGTTGGGTTTTTTCACGAACATGCTCGAAAAGACAGAGACACATTTGTAACAATACAGTGGCCTTATATTAAACCAGGTGAGTCAGACTTTGCCTTCAGTTTGCCTTATGAGTAAATATAAAGTTGCGAAACCGCTGACAAGAATCATGAACATGACTAAACATGCAATAACCAACAATCTACCTGTTTGTGCTCTTACTTTTTCGTACAAACAATACAATACAACCCCATTGTTGTTGCATTGCTGATGAAGTGCAACCGAATGTGAATCATCGCTTTACCTCCAGACTCTATGACCAGAGGTTTTCTTTTACAAAAAAATTATCAACTGCAGATTTAACCAATCAAGATATTGTCATAGCTAGGCTATTTGCTGCATCGTTTTTCTTAATCCTCTGGTGAAAGCCGTGAATTAGAAATTTTTCTAAAATTTCTTTAGTGACTGATTGTTGCAGATAAAAAAGGTAACTTTTGCGTGAACGATGGAACCTATTGCGAATACAACAACAGAGTGATGCCTGAGGGTTTGACCTTGGACGTGCTGTATGACTACGGTTCCATAATGCACTACGGGTCAAGGTCGTTTTCCAAGGATGGCACACCTACAATTGTACCGAAAGAGTCTGGGTGAGAATTTAGTTACATTTCCACGTCCATATGAGAAATTCGCCATGAACAAGTCGACAAATTTCTTACAGAATACCTGAGTTTGAGTTTTTCTTTTTGAGGCGTTTTTTAAGAGCCTTTAAATAGTTGCATGTCGTTATCCTTGGCCTGTTATTGGCAAAGTCTTATACTCTTCATATAGTGCACTCTTAACCTATGTATTAGTATTGCTTAAAACGCTTGTAACTTGCCGCAATGTACTGCATGTTCTATTTGAGGTGTTTTTGCGTTAAATACACATTATATAAGTGAAATGAGTAGACGTAAGTTTCGTTGCATATTCTTAAGCACACGCAACATACGTAAGGTCCTAGGTATACCAACGTACGTGCAAATGTGTAGATACGAATTTCATTGCTTAGTCTTGAACATGTTTAAAACTAGTAAACTTTAAACTTTAAACTTCTTAAAACTAGAAATTTGAAATTTGAAATAATAAAAATATTTTCTTATTTTCAAATGTATTTCAATTTGTGGAAATGTGGCACTATAATTGGAATTTTAGCGCCTCAATGGGACAGCGGGTTGGCTTCAGTGATTACGACTTGGTCAAAGTGAACAAACTTTATCAGTGCAGTCAACAGCTCGGCTCCACTCCTGAACCAACGACTACCAGTGAAGAAATGAAGGAAGAACTGACTTCAATAAAGCCTTGTAAGATATCTTCTGTTTGAGACTAGGTTGCTCGTCGTGTGAGGTAAAAAAACTTAACATGTAAAAAGTATCAAAATTTTATTTCACATGATGAAACTTTTGTACATGCAAATCCAGTGAAAGGATGCAAGCCTCCAACCATACTAGTTTTGGACAAGGTTTTCAAGTGCACCAACTGGCAGACTGTTGCGGTTTGGAAACTCACATTACTATTTAGAAACTAGTTACACATTTTATACTGAATTTAAATTTTATGCGTATTCAAAAAAACTTGTGTGTCACACCACCTAAAACAAAATTCAGTAACAACGTTGACTGGAACCAACATTTTCCTTAGAAGCCCGAAAAGTGTTAACGAAGCCCATTCGTCTAACAATTTCTTGCAATTTATGTAGCTTAGGGCTTATTCCTTTACCGGATTAAACGGCCTGGACTTATTTTAGTCGAAGTCCGTTTAATCCGGAGGCTTTGAAATGGCATTTTTAAGCATAATTTTTGAACCGTTTAGTCCGATTATAATTAACCATTTAATCCGGTAAAGGAATAGGCCCCTAGTCTCTGACTTTGTTTATTAACTGTCCTTAACGTGTAGTCTCAAATATTATCTAGTGTATCTCATACATTACTAGTATCTACGCGTTCATCAAGACAAACAGTAACGTCAACGACAACAACACCACCACCAACAACAACAGCAACACTGCCAACCACCACTGCTGATTCTGGAAAGGCCCTGTTTAAATTGTGCGATGATCACCATGACAGATGCAAGCAAGTCAAAAAAAAATTTATTCATATAGGTACATAGGTCCTCTAGTCTAGCCATACATCACCTTATTCACAAAATTTTTTGAGGCTTTATGACTGAATTTTGGATCAGGCTAAGGCTTACACTCACCCTCAGTTATAGAAAATATAGAAATACGCTTTAAAAAATAGAACCGAAAACTATATAGTTAAATTACAAAAGTTAAAGATTTCAATCCAATTACGCTTTCACAGTGACTAGACCCCCACTTAGCCTTCAAAGGTGGATTTCAGCACGGTGGTTTTTAAAAACCACTGCGGCGATTACTACCCCAAGAGTTTAAAATCAAAAGTACAGAACAGTGTAATCACACTGATAGAAGAAGAGTGAGACACCCTATTGACCCTAGTAAGATAAAACAGACTATTATGTCCTATTGTTGATATTTAAAATCTTTACGTACCATTTATCAACCTTGACGCTGTATTTTTACTACAATGGCTTTTTATCAACAATTGAAATTTAGATTGTGGGCCAAAGCAGGTGCGTGCGAGGATTTTCCTGGAGAGGTTTTGAAACGTTGCCCTCATTCATGTGACAATTGTGACGGTATGACTGAATTGAAAACTGTCTAGGGTAGATTTAAAAGATGGATTCAACAGTGGTTTTGATTAACTCTGGTTAATCGGTATTGGTTGTTAGACCACGAATTATTGCCTATTTAGATGCAATTTTTGTCGATTTCCTTTAACACGAAATTGAATAATTTTTTAACAGTTCAGTTTAAATTTAAGCAGAAATTTTATTTGTAATAAATAATCTAAGTTAGTTTTACACAAAAATATATGTCTCTACAAACGGTGTTTTCGTACTCTTGATTAATGATTTTTAAGTACTCTGAAAATTAACCACATATCTACAGACGTCATCGTCAAACGGACTAAATGGTTGCTAGCTGAATGACTAAAGCTGCATTTATGTGTTGCTTTTAACCGTATTACATAATTCCATTTTATTCCAAGCCGTTTAGTTCATTTCCCACTATTAAAGGCCCTGAAAGTAACGGTGATATGTGGCTAGCTTACCTAAACAGACTAACTTAAATAAAGCATACAAAAGGTGTTTATTTACATGCCGAAAACACACACAGTATATTTTCAAAATTCTTTGTTCATATGTTTACAGGCAAAAAATGCTACAATACCAAACGGACTAAATACAGAGACTACTGTAGTCGAATAACCAAAGAGACATTCAATTTCTGTGAAGACAAACAATTCACCATGCTGTGTCCCATTGAGTGCGGCTTATGCGATCCGAAATTTGGCTGGATTAAAACATGATCAATGATTGATAGACAGTTTTATGTTATACTACTTTACAGCTTTTGATCATACCAAACAAACTATTGTAATTGTAAATTCAATTATGAGCCACTATGGATGATGGTATTAAAGTACTCTAATGCAATTTTACGTTGTTTCAAGGTGACTAAACTTCAGAAAAAATGGTTTTGCTTTTTAAATAGACTGTTAAGGGCAATTGTGTGTGTTTTTGTAAACCGCTAATTTGCCCAACGTTGTTTTATCTGTTTTACTGGGAAGAATATATTGTAAAGAATATTTTGTAATAATTGATGCTTAGCATAATGAACAGTGAACACGTTAGTATAACTTTTTGTTTTGTTTCAAATATTAACTAATGATGTAATTGCTTTTAAGTTCTCGTGAATTTTTTTGTTAGTCATCATATTTGTATAACTTATTTTTTACTGTGAACGGTATTTACTTGTTCGGAAAGCAGCAGAAAAAAGGTTTAGATAAAATTTATGATTATTTGACCACTGTGTAAGGTCATCAGAGTTCAAAATCGTTATGTCTGAAATGAGTTTGATAAGTTGAAAATAACAAATGCATTTACATAAAAATTTTCATTTTTTAAAACACTCATTACATATTTCTAAAGTAAAAAGGCTTTTTTGTCATTTCTAGTCTTATTTATCAAGCTAAAACTGAGCCTTAATCGTGAAAGGTTTAATTTTTTATAGATCTATTGTTTTTTGGTTTTGTTCTTGTTGTATTTTCTCTCATCTACACGTCTGATAAAGTAAAATATGATAAAAAGTGTCTAGGGAGTTTTAAAGAACAAATTTTGACATATCTAAAGAAATACCCAAATTTGAAAAAGGCGGCCACTCCACAGTCCCTAAGCCATCTGCCCTGGCGATTGTTCTTCTACGACCTTATAGGACCCTGACTCAAAGCTTTCATAATGTGGAAAGTACAGCGAAATTTCGATGAATATGCCAATGAATGTAACGCTAGATACATAAAATCAATGCTAATCTCTAACACAATTATGACCCGGACATTATAAATGAACCACTGTGAAACACCAAAAGTAAACAAGCTATATAGCGTATGTTCATGATATTAAGAAAGAAGGTCAATTTTTTGTTCAGTGTGCTTATTCTCATTAAGTGTTAGATCAGGTCGACTTCGAGCCCATGGTTGAACTTCACCCGAGCCAAATATTACAAAAACCAGGGTTCCAATTGTATGAATCGCGCTTGTGACAGCGAAGGCATTTCGCCATTGAGATTTGGTATTATTCGGCGTAAGAGCCTCTGTGATGTAGGGTACGGCTATTCCAGCAACATAGGAGGCTCCTGCGGCTATACAGCAAAGATAGCCAGAAAATGGCGGCGCTATTAGGCAAGAGCTTTTCATAAAACCTCCAACCGCAAAGCCAAAACACAGGTATGCCAGGGCAAGCATCATCATAGCGTATACAGTATTACTGCAGCTAAAGGATGTAATCGTTACCAGGAGTATAGCTACAGGAAAGCCGGATATAGCGCCGAATATTTTAACCCCTGTCGTGTTGCTGTAAAATCGACTCACAACGTCTGACAACGGCCCCGCAATGAGGCGACCAATCAGAAGCATGAGAAACGGTAGCGCCGCCCACAATCCGTTATCGGAAGAATCCAAGTAGAGGACGTTTTTGAAGTAAGACGGCAAGAAATCGGCTATAAACGATGTGATATACCAGTTGGATATATGGACTATAATTATGGCCCAAACCGGGCCGCTGCTGAAGAATTTTTTCATGGGAAAATTGGGTCGTTTTATTGGCTGCCATTGGTAAACTCGATTTACTAGAATAAAGTCTTGTTCTTTGTCGTTGAGAAATCGGTTCAGTCTAATGTCATCGGAGTACAGTATAAACCAAGCTACAGCATTGATTGCCGTCAAGGTTCCCGTAAGATAAAAAACAGCTTCCCAGCCCACCGTGGCGCAAAAAAAGCCTGACATAGCCATAGCAAATAGAGCGCCGATTGGGAATCCGGTGGAAACCAAACCCGTAAGAAAACCAAGCTCCCCTGACGAAAACCATCGACCCACAGCAACCACGCAAACCGGCCAGGTAAGCTCGATACCCATCCCTGAAAATAAAAAATAACATATAAAACAAAAATATAAATATAAACAAATCTGCAAGTGAATGTTTAATTCACAAACGGGATACGGGATGTGTAGACAAGTGGCGAACAGTGCAATTTATATTAAGATTGTAGGTAATGACTGTATTTTAAAAAAATTTAGCAAAAGATAACTGTTTCAGAGAAAACAATGTCAACGAAGTGTGTCGTTCAAGTTTTTCTATAACTATGTAATTTGACACACAAAATCGTTACTATAATTATTTAGTTAATTCTATTTCTTTTGTGGCCACTGTAATGGGTTAGGTTCATTGTATTCCACTTAAACATAGTTATAAAAAATTTAACCTAATAAATAACCTAATTTGAGTTCTAAAAATTGTAGTGTTGTTGAACCGCAGTCTGTTTATTATCTATTTATTATCTATTATTTTATGTTCATTATTACCCACCGGTTTATACTTATTCTTACGAACACAGGGACTTTGACAAGGATAAGTTTTGGTCAGCTCCTGTGTAGCATTGACAGAATAGATAGTTTCGTCAAATTTTTTGTACTCAAACTACAAGCTAAATTGACGCGTAGTTTCCTCGTGTGCAAAATTGGCTGATTTGCCAGGTGGTTTTATTGTGACTGCTAAGGACAAAACGATAGGGACAAGTGTAAGTTAAGGATGAGTTTAAGGACCTTTAATTTTTTCTACCCTAACCTAAAAAGAAATTTCAAACTTCACCTTGTATAACTCTGACAGCCACCAACAAAATAGGGCCGTGATAAGCAGCGAAAGGTATAACCAAATTTGTAATAGCGCAAATAGCACTGGCACAAACGAAGGTCCGTCTTGCGCCGAATCGAGTCAGCAAATAGCTCGAGGGCAAAATCGCAGTCAGAGATCCCCAACTTTGAGCTGCCAGAACGGTCGATTTCACAGAACGGTCCCAGTAAAAACTGCCCCCATAGGAACTGATATCCTGCTTTTCTTGCTGCACAGCGCAGCTTATGTCATCGTGAGATACATTATATTGCGGAATTTCAGAGTTTACACCGGAATGAGTGGAATTGACCATACAAACTAGGGTGAAATTTAGAATCAGCCATGAGATATTGGTGCAGAAACACGCAAAAAATCCCAGAATTACAATAACGAGACGAAACGAAGGCAACAGTCTGTAATCAGCTGCCATTTTAGCCATGTGTGAAATTTCTAGAATAGCCTATCTAAAATAAACTGGATTTTCGATAACATTAACATTAGGTGTTTTATTATCAGTTTTGCAAAATTCAACAAAACATTGCAACTTTTTTTTTGGTCTGACTGAATAAAATTATTGCTACTCCTCGTGCAGTTTTCAAATTATCAAATTATGTACCAATTTTCACATGAAATTGAAATTTAAAATAAAATAAAAAATAAATTTAAAATCATTACATATTATATAACTGTAGAGCTATTATTGATGAGCAATTCAAAATAAATAAAAGAAGGGTTAGACAGCAATAAACTATTTCGACTTGTTAGTTTAGTTCACATGAAATTTGTACATCAAGCAGCAGATGAAGTAATATCAAATCAAAATACCTGTATCAAATGAAGTCAAAAATATAAAAATTGAAAATATAGCTTACCTAAATTTGATTTCTCGTCACATTAATTTGTATAAAACTAATTTCTAGCATCTCAATCCACAATCTACTGTAAACACATTAACATTATAATTTTATTTACTGAAGCCAACACTTAATATATACATACAAAGCGTAATAAATAACCTGACAGTGGCTATTGAAGGCTCTTGTGTTTACAAAAAATGACAAGTACTAATAACTTGTCAGGCTGGTTTTTTTACTTTTCTTTCCCACCACTAGATGTGTCAGAAATCTTGCTACCTAAAACGGCGTAGTTCTGACTGAATGGAGTATTGAGGAAGAAGAAGAAAAAGAAAAAAAAGGAAAAAGACCAGTTTAATGTTCAATCTTGAAGTGAGATACAAGTATGTCGAAAAAGTGAATAAAAATGGTTTATGCTGGTCTATAATGATGTCCATTTGTTCCCATACGTGGTCAAGTTGCCAATTCTGGGAGGGGGTGAGCTACCGTGAGGGGGAGGAACTTTTCCGCCCATTTTTGCTCCGTGAGCCACCATTTTACCTTCGTGAGCCACTAATTTTGCCGTCGTGAGTACCTCAAAAACATTCTTGGGAGGTGAAGCACCTGTTTGGGGGGGAACGATGCCTTCTGGGAGGGGGGGTGGGGGTGAAAACTATTCTCCAACCCCTCCCCCACCGATGTATGTTTGTTCCTAAGCACAAGTTTTAATATAAGCAAAACTAATTTTTCCCAGCAAACTTGTAACCATGAGATTTTTTATTTATAAAAATTATTGTTGCACTGGCTTACGGCATTTTGTTCCTGACACAGACATAGTGTGGACCAGGCTTAACACTAAAAGTATAAAAATGTAATGGCCAAGTAACCAACTAAATACTAAGTAGACTACAACTTTTTCAAAAAACGGCATATAAACTGATTCAAGAATCACAAGTGCCTATTTAAGTTTGTTAAGTAGTAGCAATTCACAACGAAAAATTACACCACTTTTTTAAACCTTGCGAAAAAACGAATAAATATAAACTTCGTTCCTGTTGTCTTGTATTCAAAACATCATTGCGCAAAATCAATCAACGTTTGCGAAATTTGTTGTCTGTTACGCAAGTACAACGCAATGGCTTAGCTAGCAAGGTTCTCGTTTACGTCAACTCATTGACACGTGAAATTTCCAAAGTGTAATGAATTCTGTGTTCTCCGGAATGCGGTGCCAATTTGACTGCTAGCTGCAAGAACTGTTTTTATGCGTGTATTGTACTGTCACATAAAATCAGAAGATAGTGGTGTTTGTTAGTAGCTCCGAGGTCGGAGGTTACCAGGAGGTTGATTTGTACGTTAAATAGTACCTACATTGTTGTCATTTGTCGAGCATGCATAAAATATGGTATTTAATAGCAGACGTGTAAGCTCAATGGTGCACTGCAATTTGCAACACAAATTAATTTCAAATCGTTGAGTATCTGAACAGTTAGCAGTGGATGCAGAAGTGGGAGAATCAGAAAAAAGTTTTGGTCGAGTAGCAGGGCTAGGTATGCTTATTGTGACGAAAATAGAGCAGCAAGATGCCACTGAAAGTTTTCTTAAAATGGCATAAATATATATAATTAACATTAACATTAGCATTAACATTAACATTAGCATTAGCATTAGCATTAGCATTAACATTAACATTAACATTAACATTATATATAATGGCCTAAATGCATATCAAGTTCACTGAGTTGCTGACATAATACAGATAGCCTACTAAGTGTTATTTATAGAACTAACTATGACATTATAAAATGACACTGAACGGCAGATAAATTGTCGTTGGCAAAGTTTCAGTTTTAGGCAATACAAAAGTTTGACTCCAGTTCACTATGTGTGGGTATAATGTGTGTACCTTCAGACTGAAAACTGGTATATTTGCATTTACTGAAAGATGACGGTAGCACAAAGCAAAGGGTTTGGAGTCCAATCGCATGATAGACTTTTTGTTATAGGTAGTTTGTCTGTGAATGAATAGATTGCAGCGAACACAATTTGCAGAAAATGTGGTAATTTGGCATATTTATGTATCTCAAATAAACAATTTATAAATTTGCGCTGAACTATGTTCAATGGTAATAATAATAATACAATAACTTTCAATAAATCAAACTGCTATAATTATTATTTTCTTACTACTTCGATGTATTTTGCTCATGTGCAGGCCAGGCAGACAGACACCAGGCACGTCGTTTTGCAAAGTTTGAAACTTCTGGGAGCGTTTAGCAAATTTTATGACATCAAATCAAAATTTTGCAAAATTTGTCTGATTTTTGAAAAGACGTATCTCAACGGTGCTTCAACCAAATTGAACAAACGATAATTTAAATCAAAGACAATTATTTGGCCGTGGTTCCAATTTTGTCAAATTTTAGTTAGTAGCGACAAATTTTTAGTTATTTTAATTTTTATTGAAAGTGACGTCTTAAAAAGCCTGTCATGAGGCAAATCATAATAATTACAATTCAAGAAGTTCGGTGCTCTATATAATGCCTCTGTTCTAACCGTGTGCGAAGTTACATTTGGATCGGTTTTTGCAGCTGACAGTAATCTTAAAAAATGAGCGCCATAGCCCAATTTCAGAAACCTGAAGTTTGCCTGCACATACGTATTTTCCACAAAATAGAACTAATTTTTCTGTGCTAAAATCCGGTGAGAAAAGTTACAGAAGCCAAAAAGTAGCTAACGAAAAATTAGTTTGAAAAATAGTGTATTTTTGTCAATGTTGGTCAGCGTATTTTGGAAATTTTTTTAGAAAGGTTTGCCTACACATACGAATTTTTAAAAAGTTGCAATTAGCAATTCGCTATACAAAACTGTTTTAAAAAGTACCAAACGCCGTATAGAATTTTTTGGTATATTGATTTAAAGATTTTTTCCCTTTAAGGGGGTAGTGTCGCGAAAGCACTCGACTTTGCGCGACTATAAAGCCGTTTCAGTGAAAAATAGGTTATTGTTCTTTATATATTCTAAAAATATGTTTCAAGGCAAATATTTTTGCCAAGTTTCAGAAAAATTGATGCAGCATACAGTTAGCAGTGAAGTCGCAAAGTCGAAAAAATGACGCTTTGAAAACCTATTCACATTCGATAATTTCGTCACAATTAAAAAACTTTTTGTTCAGATTCTTTACAAAAAGTAAAAGCACATATGCTCTAGTTTATTCACACAAAATTTAGTGCAAATTGCTTGAGTAGTTGTGCAGTAATGCCTGTTTGAACTGTGAAACTGTGCGTAACCTGTAAGGTACTCACAGCAATAATGATAAATTGTAAAAAATATAGACACTTATTTTGAAATCAAAAGAAAAACGAAGCTTCATTTTTCATTTTTCTTATTTGTGGCAAAAAATGGTGCATCAAAACATTACATGTACTTCACAAGCTGGCCAATCTGATATCTGGCTTGATTTTTTGAACTTTTATGTCTCTATTGTGTGATGTCTGGCTCACAAATGGTGATTGGTTAAAAATATTGGTAGATATTGGTAGTCAAGTGTCTGGCAGTATTTATTTGACACCATGTGGCATTTCAAAAGTTTCTCAGTAAGCGTACAATTTCAAATCAAAAAGTTGTCATTTTGCAGCCTATGAGCAAAACTGCTTTGGCGACACTACCACCTTAAAAAATCGGTTGAAAATTCAAGTTAATAAAAATTTGACGTTATATACACCAAATGAAAGCTAGTTTAATTTTAAACAACTTTTCTTCTTGAGTTAAACCAACGAAAACTTGACTGAAAAATTTTATCGTCCAAAGTCGGTTATTCAGAGCGCCACCTTAAGCGAGTTAGTGAGTGAAGGCAAATCAGTTTTATTTGCAAATTGTTTTGAGAGAAAGACTTGGTGACAGCTTTTGTAATTTTAACCTGTTTGATTCAGGTCCGATAGTGATACTAGACTGGGTTTTTTACTCTTTTGGTTTAAAACTCGTCCAGAAAAAACGCAAGATCCGTTTTGGGCAAGTGGTGTTAGCTGTAGTCGTCTCTTGGATGCTGCCAAGAGCAGTTTTGGTCAAATGTACGCTTATTCCCCTTTTCTTTGCTCTTCTGCTGTTCCGAGCCCGGTGGCGTACCTCACGCCCGCTTCTTTGGTCAGCGGGATGGACTATAGATTATGTTCGACGGGTGGGACTTTCCTCCGTATGAATCGACTATTGCCAAAAGCCAGGGTGCTAACCTCTAACCCTTGGCAATTTTCAAACCCACCTAATGGTGAAACTCTACCTCTGGCAACGCCAAACCTAAATGTACGGCTACTAATGACCCAAGGAGGAACGGTAGGTTTTAGCGTTAGGGAGAGACTTTCGCCCTCGGCTTCACCAAACCGCCGGCGGGGTTCCAGGTAAGATGAGCGGGGTCTTCCGTGGGGCCGAGGTTGCCGGACATTGACGGAACCTAGGGGGCTTACCTAGACTACGGGGTTAGGCGCAGTAGGCGAAGGCGACACGAGAAATACCATAAACGGAGCACACGGCCGTATTAATTGACAGGGCTTCTACGCCTAAACTGCCCAAGATGGACGCTGAACACCAGTTGAATTTAACATTATTTAATGGAAAAGAAGCACAAAATAAACACACAGGCCTTTTCGACAGAATGCAGTGGGGCAAGCGTAAAATACAGTAAAAAGGGGCACCGTTGCACAGGGCAACAAATATGCACAGACTGAATAACACGTCGCACGACAGTACGACAAGCCAGACACTTTTGCATTGCAAAGCGAAGAGAATGAGTACGCACATAATGCAAAGGTACGTTGAGCGTAAATTCATATTATTAAAATGTTAAATAGTAATTTAATTAAATGGAATAAGGGAGGAAGGGGTACTCCCAGGTAAACCCTTACATAGACTCAGAGGCTGCCTTTCCGATGGTGCCCCCAAAATTAGGTACTAACGAACACTGACATTTTGCTCTCCGACCCCGCCGGTTTTTTCGACCAAAGCTTAGACCTTCGTAAAGAGGGCGATTTTAGGAATATCCCAATTTTTGACACTAAAAAGGCCATGGAGCGCTCTCTAATTGTTGATCTGGGCCAAAACAGTAACCTACTTCGACGTACAAACAAGGAACCTGCCCAACTAGTGAAAGCGTGTCTGGACCGCTAGAAACGGTTCCAAAGTTTGTTTTGCTACGGAAAACAGGGACTGGCTATGGTTTTTGAAAACAAAAAAGTCCGTGACTTTTTTCTGAACTAGGAATGATTGGCGCTGGAGAAGCTATGTTCCTCTTCGAACTTGTCCCAAATGGGGATAGCACCCGTGTCCTCTTTTTATACATGCACCAAATTCCCCTGGGACAATGATAATGTTAATAAAAAGTTGAGTCAAATATCAAGGCACCTTAATTGGCAATCGAGGGCGGGCGATCCCAGTTTCTGTTTTTGTGGGCTTCAAAATACCCAGTTTCGTCCCATACCCTCTACTCAACGTAAAGGTTTTCATAAAAGTGAACATTTGTTATCGGGTATCAGGAAGTGGTGCGTTAGATGTATACTGGAGGGCCATGTAGTTTACGAGTGCCAATTGCAGGGGCTAGATAACAGCAAACCATGTTGGAATGAAAACGTCCACAAGCCCCTTCTTCTCCTCTTCTTTTTCTCCGGCCTCCTCCTCCTGGAGGGGAGGCCTTCTAAGGTGGTGCTCAGCAAAAATAGTCATGTTTACAACCAAGCTCATGCAATTGGTAGCAATACCAGTGTAATTGTACATCAAAGAGTTCTCAAAAAAACCTATTTACAATACTTTTCAGCACTTTAATGTAAATGTGTCAAATTTTATGGCCATGTTCAAAATTATATTCACACTAATTTTGTTTTTGACCTAGCTCAGCGTAACCTTAATCGATTTTGACAATTTTGGTACTGATCAAAAGATCTTTCAAAAACCTAGACGTGAAAGGTCTTCACTTTTTTATTTTCAATTTTCAGTTTGCAAAAAAATCAATTTTTAAAAAATCAGCTGTGTTTGAGCGGCTACAAAAAGTGCTGCGAACCAAAATTTAGAAATTGAAAAACTTTCACGTCTGCATTTATATTATTTCTTTCATTGTGCAAAATTTCAACACGATCGCAATTGGCAGCTGGGACCCAGGTCCAAAAAAGTAGTCGATTTCGGTACGCAAAAATGTGAAGTTTACCCACACGTTTTATTTTTCAAAAATTAGCCCTTTCCTAGTGCTGCATATTTCCGTTAATAAAGTTACCAAAAGCCATAATCAATTTTTTTAAAAAATAAATCAAAAATTTGACACTTTTGAAGATTTATTAGCTGTTTAGGTTATTCATTTTATTTTTACAGCTAAATAGCTCAGCAAAGCTTCAATAGATTTTCATGTTTAATGCATTAATTTAAAGCTAAGAAATTTAACATTTTAGTGACATGAGTAATTATATTATATTGCGACAAAAAAATTTGCTACGACTACAAATTTGTTCAAAAAAATTTTGAAAATTTTATTATTGCAATATGCACAACTCTTCCATGAAAACTCAAGCTTTTTCATTCTGAAGAACTTTTCTTCAAGAAATGATGGTCAAAAATGTCGCTGAAAAATTTAAACGCCAAAGTTGGTTCCCTTGAGTGCAACTTTAACTGGGTTGTGGTGACGGAGGCAGGTTGAGACCTAAAACCTAGAAATTACAAAGGACTAATTTTTATTGACAACAACCGAGCCAATTTTCCCCTTCCTCCCGTTTGACCCGGTTTTAAAAAAACAATTACAAACAATAACAACAACAACAACAACAACAAAGTTATAGTCACGTTGGATACGGAGGGCTGTCATTAGACGTACGTTCGCTCTGTAGGAAACTAATTTGTACTTCCGACAAGAAACAGGCAATGTACAGTACACACAGAATACCACGAGATGAGATACTAAACTACTATTTTTATGTGAGTGTTTATGTTTGCTATAACGTCCTTTATCTTTCATTTTTCCTTCCCATCGAATACATCTTCAATCCTCACGGTTGTTGACCAATTCCGACATATGTTTTTCAAATGCTAGTCAAGGCAGCGGCTTTATGAAGATGTCAGCAACCATGCTTTCCGTCGGACAATGTGTTATGGAGATGGTTCCTTTCTCTACCTCATCTCGTACAAAATGGAAAGCATTTTTTATGTGCTTTAGACGAGCGTGGAACACAGGATATTTGCACATCTCGATAGCTGGAATAGAATCCCCGAAGAGTTTGATAGTGGGCAGATTCTTCAACTCTACGAACTGATTTTGCAAAGCGCTTCCTGTGCTGCGTGGCTCATCGCTACATATTCAGCATTAGAGGTCGACACAGCCACCGATTTCTGCTTTATACTGGACCATGAAATAGGTTTCGCTGCTAAAAGGAAAACGTATCCACTGGTTGTCTTGGAATCATCTGGGTTTGAACTGAAAGAAGCATCTGAGTAGCCAATCAGACTAAATTCTTGCGGATAGTATCTGATTCCCAAACTTGCTGTGTTGCGAAGATAGCAAATAATTTGTATAAGAGCTGTCCAGTGGTTTTTGTCGGGGCCGAGCTGAATTTAGCACACGTATTGACTGCGTACTGGATGTCGGGTCTTTTTCCAAGGGCGACGTATAGAAGACTTCCCACTCCCGACATGTATCTTTTTTGGTCACACGGCGAACTTCCATCCTTTTTCTGCAGCATGACATTTGGATCAGCAGGTGTTGTGACCTTTCTTTTACCTGTAACCTTAAATTTTGTAGCCAGTTCTTTGATGTATTTTTTTTAATGGAGGAACACAGATCCATTTGAATTTCTCTCCACAGCTATTCCCAGAATGAAGTGAAGCTCGCCCATTACCATTTTAAAGCGACTGCAGAGCTCGTCCTTGATTTTTTTCATACTAGATTCATTTTCAGCAAGAAAAGTTATATCATTTATGTAGACTAGAATCATATTCAGTGGATCACATTGAACAAAAACGCATACGTCTGAAACACACTGCTGAAATCCAATGGATTTCAAATAGCTAACAATTAACCGATTCCAGCACCGTGGTGCTTGCTTAATCCCGTAAAGAGGACGGAGCAGGTGGCAGACTTTCTGTTCTTCACCCGGTTTTTTGTAGCCAGGCGGTTGTCGGACATGAATGTCTTCATGAACTTTTCCATTTATAAACGCTTTTGTAACATCCATTTGATGTATCATTAGCCCCTTGGATATTCCAAAAGCGAGAATGGTTCGTATGGTGCTAAGCCGAAGCGTCGGGCTGAAGGTTTCAGAGTAGTCAAACCCCCAACCTGGCTGTACCCCTTGGCCACCTAACGAGCTTTGTATTTATCCAGGGTGCCGTCTGAGTTAATTTTTTTCCAAAAAACCTATTTTGAACCAACCACATTTCGACCTTGAGGACGATCGACCAGTTCCCACGTATTCATTTCCATCAGAGAACTATACTTTTTGTCTGCAGCCTTTTTCCATTCTGGACCGTCTGCTGCGTTCAGCACTTCTTCAATGGTAACAGGGTCTGCAGCATACCCAACGTGAAAGAGATAGTCTGGCGTTTCTCCTTCAGTTGTCAAGACAAATAATTTCTTTCTGGACTCCATTGTCTTCGTCCAAAACTCCCATTTCCTCTTCACTGGCCCAGTCACCAAAACGATTTGGCGGGTTTTTCTTGTGACGTGTTGGATATTTTTTTTCTGCCGTTAGTGCATCTGCTTGGTGATCATCAGTTGGCTGTTACGCCAACTTTTCCGTAAGAGGAGGCTCCAGAACTTCTTTTTCGATGCAGGCAAGCAGGCACAATAATTTGCCTTGGTGCCCTGACTTCGGTCTCTGCCAGATCGTCGTTTATCACTTTACACTGGTCAAGTGTAAACTGATTCTCCACAAAAACAACATCACTAACGACAACTATATTGCGGCTAGCAGGGTCGAAAAGACGATAACCTTTTGCATTTGCTGCGTATCCAACAAGTACGAACTTTTTAGGTCTTTCACTGAACTTGTCAACTTTCTTTTTCACTGCGTAGGCGTCACACCCCCCAAACACGAAGATGTTTTACTGTAGGGATGCGTTCGTACCAGCGCTCATATGGAGTTCCGTATACTGACCCCATTTTTGCAGGCACTCGGTTTCGAATGTAAGCAGCAGCAGTCACGACTTCAACGCAATACTTTCGCCTTTTGTTGGCATGACGCAGCATTGCTACAGTCATGGTCTGCAAGGTGCGATTCATCCTCTCCGCAATTCCGTTTTTCTGAGGTGTATACGGCGTCGTGACTTCGTGCCAAATTTCATGAGCTTTACAAAAGTATTGAAACTTCCGGTTGACGAATTCCCCACCGTTATCTTTCCGTAGCCTTTTCAGTCATTTTTTCTACTTGCGTTGTAACCAACTTGTGCCAGGCAGAAAACTTTTCGAAGAATTCAGACTTGGCTTTGATTAGAAACACCTAGACCATTCGGCTGAAATTGTCTGTGAATGTCACGAAGTACTTAGCTCCACCAAAACTTGGTGGTGACGTTGGCCCGCACACGTCACTGTGAACAAGCTCCAAAATTTGACTTGTTGACGCTTCTACCAGCTTTTTGTGTGGCAGCTTTACAGCCTTTGCTTCAATGCAACCCTCACATGTTGGCAAGTGAGCTTTTGAAGTTAACTGACAATCGATTCCTCTGACCAGATTCTGCCGAATTGAGTGTTTCAAACGGTCAGTGAACAGTCTCTTGTCATAAACGACATGCTTTGTCGCTCCAGAATCAATCACAAACGAATCATTAGACAATTTTTTGAAACTTGTGGTCTTGAGGGAATCACATGCACTCAATGCCGCATCTCCACTTTCAAATTCTCCAACTTCCAACTCGTCCTTGAACTTCCGAGCTCATCCAATTCCTGAATTCCTCACTTTCCCAGGCACCTTCCCCGGAGCTTTGTTTGAATAGTAGAAATGTCCCACAGACCCACAGTTTAAACACACCCTGGGCGCCTTCCTTGACGCAAGCGCTTGACCTCTGACCTACGTTCTGACAGACATGGCGCTAGATGACGACCCGTTCTGACCAAACTCGCTTTTCTTCACTTCTAAGAGCTTCGTGAAGACTAGCCCAAGTTCGCTGGTCCCCTTTGGTTCGGTATACTTTGGCTGTGGTGTCATACATTGGCAAAAGTTCATTTAGACAGATGGTTAGTTCTAACTGTTCGTCAACGTTATGACGCAGATCAGCCAGTTAGTCACCTAGTCAGTTATAACACGAAAATACTCGTCAACAGACTGACATTCTTCCTGGTGAACGTTAATCAGCTGTGTGAGTAAGTCCATTTTGTTTGTCACCGTAGGCAGATCAAAATAAGTCGTCAAGGCCTCCCATTGTTCTGTAACAGTCACCAAAGCCGACCCAGAATAAACATTGAACAGTGAAGTTTCAATCATACTGTTCAAAATGTTCCCAATCCGAGCACAGTCAGTGTCAAAGTCCTCCAAGTTCTGATCCACTCTTGGGCACCTCTAGGCTGATCATCAATTGGCCTGGTTCTGATCCCATCTAGGATCGATCCACAACTTGAGAGCTTTGAAGTACGTTGTCATCATGTCTTTCCATTTCGGCCAGTTCTCCTCGCAGATAAGCTTCTCGAAACTGGGCATCCGGTCAACCATCTCGTACTGGATTGCGTTGGACTTTTGATCCTTGTAGGAAACTAATTTGTACTCTCGACAAAAACAGGCAATGTACACAAAAGAATATAACGAGATGAGATGCTAAACTACTGTTTTTATGTGAGTGTTCGATGTTTGCTATAACGTCCTTTTTCTTTCACGCTCACCACTATGAATAATTTTTGGATAACTGAGAACTAGTTATTGAGAACTGATAAACTTTCATACAATGATCACCTGCTGCATGGGTTCATCTTCATATTGGCCCGT
Source organism: Trissonchulus sp. WLG1_4 (assembly GCA_030248245.1). Lineage (NCBI taxonomy): Eukaryota > Metazoa > Nematoda > Enoplea > Enoplida > Ironidae > Trissonchulus > Trissonchulus sp. WLG1_4. Next base: position 40,096 of record JASANF010010081.1, on the reverse strand, counting down.
ATTCACATACTAACACTAACGCTTTAACTTAGTGTTTACACTAAGTGTTAGCGCTTATAAGCGCTAAGTGTTATTCACATACTTAGTGGTTATTTAAGCGCTTAGCAAACACTAACGCTTAACTTAGCGTTTCAATTTTGTATTCACATACTTAAAATTTAGTGTTTGGCTTAGAATTAAGCGCTTAAGGGGGCGCTCCGGGAATCAGGGGTTACATAGAAAATTGGCAAAAAAATTGGCAAATGTCAATCTTTACGATACATATATGTACTATGGCACAAAAGAACACTGGAGGCAAAATTTCAAATGACGTGATCATGTCACGTGACTCTCAGAGCACCAAACGTGAGTGAATTTTCGGCAAACGATAACTCTGCTTCTACTTTGCGTATAGTCACACTTTATATACCAAAATGTAGCTTATGTGCTTCTCTAGTTGAACATTATTTTGGTTTTTGACATATATGTCAGGTTTGGATAAAAAATGTCATTATGTGTTTTCGAAGTCGAACTCTGAGCAATAAAATTCATATAAAAAAATTTCTAAGCTTTATTTTAAAAAACTAAAAAATTGTTCAACTGCGCAGAGCCTACGGCTATACTTGTGAAAAATTTTGTAGAAAAATATCTTACCAGTATTTTATAATCGAATGCCGAAAAATCGGTTTTGTATTCACACAGCCTATATTTGAGTCTACTGCTTCTGAAAATGGTTTCTTGTGCGATTTTTTTGCACAAAACGCAATAAAATTGTTTTAATTTTTCATTACGACTCATAAAAATTACGTATCGTCTGTTTGCAAAACTTCAAAAAGCGTTGATGCACTGGCTTACTTGCTGAATTTGTGTAAATGTCGAATAAAATCAGTAAATTGTCCAATTTTTTTCAAATTTTTTGCTATGGAGATATGCACGTCAAAACATCAGAAATTGTATTTTGGGCAACTTTCCTTCAAGAATGATAGGTCATTTTGGCTGTTTTTAAAAAATACGGCCCAAATCCTTGATTCCCTGAGCGCCCCCTTAAGTTTAGGGACCTCGGGAGCTCCCTAAGCGCTAAGCGCTTAGTTAGTGGATGGTGTGGGGAAGGGGTAGGGAGAGTGGGGGAGGTTCGTGGCCGCCATGGGAAGGAAGGGTATGCAATTTAGGATATATTAGTGACATTTTCCGACCAATTGGATCCATTTTGCTCGTTTAATCGCCAAAAATAAAAAATGCACTTTGTTGTCCAAATTCGTTTTTTTACATTTTTGAGTAGAGCATCTTAATCGAAGTAATTATTCTTCAAGAACTTCTATTTGAAAATTTATATTTTTCACGATATGACCCCTGAAACATGTAGAGCTGATTTTGCATTTTTCAGGAATCCACCTGCTGAAAACATTTTTTTACAAATGTATAGTTCGAGAAAAATATATATTATTAATAAGAAATAGTAATTTAAGGTGGTAGTTCCATAATCGCAGTGACACGTTTTTCTGACAGATCTATACACTATGACTAAAAAGACTATGATTTTCTTAACCTACACCAAAAAACACCCAGAGCATTTTTTATTTGGTGTAAAATACCATGGTTAAGACTAGCTACCACATTGGCTTACTAAACTGTAAGCCAGTGGAGTAGCTAGTCTTAACTTTGGATTTTATCAGTGATCAAAACGTGATAGTAGACAGTTTTGAGTCTTGTTTCGAAAAATTGCAGCCATGTTATTTCTGCTTTACTTGTTGTTCTAAAAAAGAGCTTTGAAAAATACCTCACGTAAAAAAACTGCGATTCTGGAACTACCACCTTAAATAAATCTATAATCGGATTTATAAATACCAACTGGAGATGCCGATAAATAACGAATTCCGGATCCACATCAAGCAGCGAGCGCACTCCAAGCCAAAGCCAAAACTAAGCACAAAAGTTGCTAAACGCTAAGTTTAGTATAACACTAATTTTTAAGCGTTTATTTTGTGAATAACAGTTTAGCAAAAATTAAGCGCTAACACTTAGCAAATGCTTAGCGTTAGTATGTGAATAGCACTTAGTATGTGAATACGGGCCTTTGTATTGGTCACGTACGCACGTATTCTTTTGTGTGTCTGGCTCAGCTGCAATAATTTTAAATGCAGTGGCATTTGACCGCAATGGTACAATGCCAGTAATGCCACCAGTTCAATATAACTCCACGTCTGACAGTCTGACACCACTTGTTGCTAGTCATTTTTCATTGATTGTTGGTAATACACAGGAAAACTGATTATCTTAATTTCATCTGAAATTTCGGTTAAACTAAATTGGATTCAGATGAAATTAAGATGTCTGAAAAGCCTGTTAATTTCTGTTAAAACTTTTACATGAATTTAACAGGTTTTTAAGACAGGCCTACAACCAGCTAAACTGTTTTACACGGAATTAAGATATCTAATATAGGTTGGCCATACTTTCTCGTTTCTAGGCACAGCTTGTGGAACTGCAACTACTGGGACAGTGCAGTGGGGCTAATCTGAAAAGTGAAAATTGGTGAGAAAATAATTTTCCCCCCATCCAAATGTAAACCGTGAAAATTACCTTTGCCCATTGCACAGGAAAACCAGGAATCTGAATTTTCTGTTTTTTTTTCGGTTACGGATTTTTATTTTTCAGAAGTTTTTTACCCCAGTTTTCCATTCAGAGACATTTTACAGGCTTTCAGAAATTTCAGATAATTTTCAGAGAAATTCAGCGAAAATTTAGACAAGTTCGCCTAGAATTTAGAGACTCTGAATTTTATCTGGAAAAAATGTTACTGTGATTATTAATTTCAGATACTTTTTACACGAATTTCAGATAAAATTTCCCTGATACAGATGTGAAAAAAATGTGAATTTTCTCTAAAATTTGTGTAAAAAAGTATATATCTAAAACATTTTTTTGAGAAAATTCAAAGTCTCTGAATTCTGGGATCAAGTATAGCACCTCGAGGGAAGCATTTTTTGTAATAGAACCACTATTTTAAAAATTTGGATTTTCTGAGCTATGACCCCTTGACTTTGACACAGGAAAACCATGAGTCTAATTTTATAAAATTAAATTTTATAATTTCACACTGTTTTCCGATGTCGGAATTGAGCGTGAAAAGCGTCGAAAATATTTCACCCTCCTTTTCCACTAGTTTTCGACTGGTCTAATCCGTCCAATATTTGACACTAACTCGTTTCAGAATTTAGACGTCGGAAATTAGTGTGAAAAGTTTCGCACTAATTTCACACTGGATTTGCACTCTTTTTCGACGTCGGATATGTGCATCAATTGAAAAGTGCATTTTCAGCGTTTTTGGAAGTGAACGTATGTCAGTAGCTTAGCCAGGATGAAGTTGAGACAGGGGCCAACCTGCCTTTTTGGCCGAAAAATTTTCGAAGTTTGTCTACCGTGGGGGGGGCTACGCGGCCCAAATTTTTTATTCGAGGGGGGCCAAATCGCGTAAAGTTTGAAGCCAAAAATGGCTATAATCTTTGTTTTTGAATAGTTTTGAGTGCGTTATGATGTTTTCAGCTTCTGACATCGTCTAGGCTTAGCTGGTAGGATTCTCTGAGCTAAGCTCTGATTTTTCCTGAAAATTTCTATTTTTAGTACCTAATCCTAAGCCCTCCTAAGTCTAAGTGCAAGCCTAAATCGAGGCCCAGTTTGAAATTGGTCATAAATTGGACGATTCTGGTAAATTTTGCCAATTTTCCGAAAGAAACGGGGTCAAAGCGCCTTTGAATTTTGACTCCATTTAAGTACTTTTAGAACGGAACCGTTTTCTAAAAAAATTGCGAAAACTTCCCTCACTGAGCGTTTAGATTTAAATTTTAGACTTGTATCCAGTGGCGTAGCCTGGGCCCCCCTCAGCGATTTGGGTTACCCTCGGATAACGGATAAAAAATTAAAAAATTGGGTCGCGTGGCACCCCACCCCCTCCCGTAGACCAACTTCGAAAAATTTTCGGGCAAAAAGGCGCGTAGGCCCCTCAACTTGATCGTGGCTACGCTACTGGTTGTATTTCTCAAATCCAAAAACTGAAATAGGGGTATAGTCAGAGGGGGTAAAAAAATACGATCGGAAACATGGGGTAAAAAAAATACACCCCCCTCCAAGAAAAACCCCAACAGGTACATGCCTGTTGAATACATACAAAGGAAGCACTACTACTGCTACATTCAATAAACATATTACCTAGTAATAATCTGTTTTCGGCTTACATTATGAAGCTGACAAAATCATGCACCCAAAACATGGCTTATTTTACAAGGGTCAACAAAATTTTGACAAGCTTCTCTTGTTAAGCCCGGTTCATAGTTGTCCGTAAGGGCTGTCCGTGTCCGAGTCCGTGTCCGTGTCATACGTGGGCAGCTGGCCAATTCTGGGGGGGGTGAGCCAGCCACCGGGGGGGGGGGGGGTGCGGAGCAGCTGTCCTGCTGCTTTCGTGAGCCACCGTCCAGCAGTCTGGGGGGGGGTGAAGCACCTGTATGGGGGGGGGTGAAAACAACCCCCCCCCCAAACCCCCCCCACGCCCATGTATGGTCCGTGTCCGTAAGAGTATTTTAATTCACACTTGTCCGGATGTCCGTAACAAGTTGTCCGAGAGTGTCCGTAAAGGCTGTCCGGATGTCCGGAAGACAAGTTGAATTCAGTTCAACTTTTGTCCGTGTCCGTAAGCAACCAGCCAATCAAATAAAAGCTTTATTAGTCACGTGTGTTTGCGTGCACATAAAATTCCTCCGCGGGTTGCAAAATTTTATTAAATTGTTCGTAATATGAGCTCAGTAGCTGCATTTTAGTGTGCTTAGAACGTTTTTATAGATTTTTTGAAAGTTGCTTTCTCACACGCTTGGTACGCTGCAGAATGTATAGGCGTTATTTTATATGCATACGCACTGTCCGTAGCGTGTCCGTAGAATTATGAATTAAGGCCTAGTTCATAGTAGTCCGTAAGTGTCCGTAGTTGTCCGTGTCCGAGTCTGTGTCCGTGTCCGGAAGGTTGTCCGTAGCGTTTGTCCGTGTCAGTGTCTGTAAGCAGCATTAATTCATACTTCTACGGACACGCTACGGACAGTGCGTATGCATATAAAATAACGCCTATACATTCTGCAGCGTACCAAGCGTGTGAGAAAGCAACTTTCAAAAAATCTATAAAAACGTTCTAAGCGCACTAAAATGCAGCTACTGAGCTCATATTACGAACAATTTAATAAAATTTTGCAACCCGCGGGGCGCGGAGGAATTTTATGTGTACGCAAACACACGTGACTAATAAAGCTTTTATTTGATTGGCTGGTTGCTTACGGACACGGACAAAAGTTGAACTGAATTCAACTTGTCTTCCGGACATCCGGACAGCCTTTACGGACACTCTCGGACAACTTGTTACGGACATCCGGACAAGTGTGAATTAAAATACTCTTACGGACACGGACACGGACTCGGACACGGACAGCCCTTACGGACAACTATGAACCGGGCTTAATGCTGCTTACAGACACGGACACGGACAAACGCTACGGACAACCTTCCGGACACGGACACAGACTCGGACACGGACAACTACGGACACTTCCGGACTACTATGAACTAGGCTTTACGGAGTCTAGCTGTTTTCCGGCACCAACTGCGCATATGGTATAGTCAGCTACCCTTCTTTCAAACTGTGAATGGTTCTTCTCTATTGGTACTTTTCGTTTGAAATCACGACATAAAAGCAAAAAGTACCCGTATTTTTTTCCCCACAAATTGACCAAAAATGGGGGGTAAAAAAAAATGGCTCCCGTACGCGCCAACCACTACAACATAGACGCACAGATGTCTAAGTTGCGAAGCTGATGATGATATTGGTTATTCACTCTTCAAAATACATAATCTGGGAACAATTTCTGGTACAACACGATTTGTATATTGACAGCAATAAAGGAAATTTTAACTAATTTAAGACTATATTTAAGTATGCAAAAACTATCAAGCAGAGCGTCGCCACCAATTTCGGCGTCCGCGGTACAAACTTTACGTCAAATGATTCAGTTTACCGCAAAGAAAGAATACGTAGACGAAAAAAATTTTGAAAAAAAAAATTCAAAAAAGAGTGTAGTGTAAAAAGTAGTCGTGGTGTTATTGGGGCTTCAGTTTCAGTGGCCTTTCCTCTTATTTGTGAGTTTAATTAAAAAATTGAGTAAGTTTGAGTTGAGTTTCATAACTGTAGAAGCATTTTGGCCTGCGTTTCTTGGATGGGTCAGAATCGACATGTATTTTTTTCCCCGCGACCATATTTTTTCCCCCAAAATGGGGGTAAAAAATACGTTTATTTTTCGATTTATATAGAATTAGTAATGCAGAGAAAAAAGTTTAATACGTGGTTTTGTAGAGCAACTCCGCGAGGTATTGTTGGAAAAAAGTTTGCCCGAGAAACTTAATCCAGGAAAGCAAAAAAACCGTGTACTAATATTTTGTTTTTTTTTACCCCATCTGACTATATACCAATATTTTTGCTCTTAAAACGGTGAATGAAACTTTATTCTAGGCTTTTTCACCTCATTGTTGGTAGCAAATCGCTCTTTTCTAAAGTAGGCTTCACGAATATTTGATATTGCGGGGATATTAGAACTAAGTTTTGCATGTTTGAGAGAGACTAGTCTACAAACTTGTAAAGCAATAATTGTCAGAACAATATCATCAGTTTTTAACTTGCATGCTTTAATAGATTAGAAAGAACAGACAGAGTACGTATAGTTATTATACACCAACCAAAAGCATCAAGTTGCCAGAGGGTCACGCCGATAGCCTTTGAGTTGGCATAAAGTTGACCAATAGCGTTTTAAACAAACTGTTTATGGCGGCGCATGGCTGAGAAGATATGTATAATGAATGCACAACTTCGATACAAACTGTTTTATCTAAGTCTCATTCCTCAGTACTTGCATTCTTGCATTCATACTTGCTATTTTTAGTATATTATATATGTATGTATTTTTTGGTGAAAATTTGTTCAAAAATTCGGCTCATAACTTGTTTAGAACGTATTCTAAAAAGATCCGCATCCGCATCCGCGCGGATGTCAGAAGTCAACATCCGCATCCGCGGATGTCAAAAAAGTCACATCCGCGACATCCCTAATATATATATTTATATTTGGCCTAAAAATCAAAAATTTCCCCCAATTTTTTTCTGGGGGCTGCCGCCCCCGCCCAGACCCCTGCAACTCTATGGCTTACTATTCCTTCTTATTATCTTTCATCAAATCCTTACCCCATCTGACTATACTTGAAGCAAAAATGCTTCCCCCACAGGTGCTCTACTAAAAAAATAGGTCCACTAATGATCCTATTGAATTTGGGTTCATTTTCTTCAAAAAAATTCTGTCAAGTGGTCAGATAACATAAAAAAATTGATCCAAACAGTTCTAGCATTACCTGTAGCAACAGCTGATGTAGAAAGGGGCTTTTCTATTTTGATGCATACACGTTATGACCGCCTTAGTCGTCTTACGCCATGTATGTCCACTATCACCCCTAACTGCATTTAACTCCAAACTTTGAACAGTCACAGTTAAACCACTGTTTTTTAAACCAGAGTTTTTCACTGAACGTGTTCACGTTTTTTGAGCTTTAGGGGTAACTCTCTTGAAAAATGCAAACGGCGTTGGCCAAAAGTGTTTTCGTGAAAAATTATGACAAGTCAAAAATTTGGAAAATGGAAAATTTTGCGACTTTGAAATTTTTCAACAATATGCTAAATTTTGATATTTCATAAAAAATGCTACAGGCCTTAGAACTGTACAGAAATTGGTGTGGTAAATCAGTGTGGGATGCGCTTTCCAATTTGATACATACTCAGAAAGGTCCTATGTCTAACGGTTCGGCCAGGAAGCACGAGGGTTTTACCCCCCAAAACGCGTAAGGTTTTTTCCCGCACCACTAAGTTTGCTAGATGTTATCTTTATAAATTTGTAAAAAAATGTGCAATTGTTCCCATAGCTGTAGTCATTTCAAATTGTGTGACGAAGGGCTCTTCTTTTTGTGAAGCTAACTGGCATACTATTAGCAATTTTGTGTCTCCCAGATTCCGCATCATTCCCTCCAACTGCATTCTATGTATTAGTTGTCGGTGAAAATTTAGAAAAAACTACGCATGTAAAAAATTTTAGGTATAGTTGTAATCATCGTGTGTGCCCAATGCTCACATCTCAAATTCATAGCATTTTTATCTGTTTTCAGAAGTTTAAATGATGAAAACAATTTCGTTGGTTGTTTTGGCCGTTATAGTTGGGCATATTGAGGCCCTGGGTGGATCTTGTTCTAAAACTATTGGGCACAAACAGCAGACCAAAATTCCAGATCTACCAAAAAAATTCATGGCCTCAATGATGATAACGAAGAATAACACCGATGAGCCTAGCGGCGTAGCTGTGGCTAGTGCAAACTATTTGGAGACGGAAACGAAAATTGCCAGCGACAAACAGGCCGAGCATGGACATTGTCACTGGATTTTCAACACCACTGATACTGATCAAAGTTTTCTTTACACTCACGGTAAATGAGAGTGTCAACATCAGTGCAACTATTTATATACTCTATGTACATTCAGTGTTAAGCAAATTAGCTAGTTAGTGTTAGTCAATAGCGTAGCAAACTGCAAACGTTCATAATTGACTCTTTTGAAGTTCAGATCAGTACATATATAAAAAATTAGATGTGAACCCACTTATGCAGGTGGGTTAGGTGTGAAAGTTGAATAATGAGAAGTCTTTGATCGCGTTCTATTATTTCTGTGTTATTTCTGTTTTCAGATCAGTCGATGTGTGAGTACAAGCTGGATTTCCAAGCAGCGGCACGTAACAGCAGTATTGAAAATTTCCTTTGGTTTCCAACAAATGCTGTAAAAAAGGGAGACAAAAAGCCAATCGCAGTCCCGCGAGGAATTTCGGACATTTTAAAGCTTGCGGGCCAATCCGATCACTTGCGCAGTTTTAGTGAGAATAGTGGAGACTGGCGAGAGATTCCATTTACGGTTTATCAGTCCTGCTTTGAGTTGGAGGTAAGTTTGCTGTAGCTGAAGCTGATATATTATATACATTTTGGTGAGTTCGGAAGTGTTCTCATATTGACCCAGCTCACTCTTCACTTTCTTAAAAAGTAGCTTCGGAACTGGAGACTGGATAATGGGTACTACTAGATATATATTTCAACGTGTGTGTATGTTTGTGTGTATGTATGTATGCAGGTATGTATGTATGTATGTGTATGTTTCTTTGCACCAGTTGCATTTTGTAGAATAAAACCTTTTTCTTCTTTCAGGAGGAGGATTGGCTGGAGTTGAACATCGTTTACCCGCAAAGTTCGGTAACTGGTGGTGTTGCCAATGTGCCGCTGTGGATTATTGTACAAGTTTACAGTAAGTAATTTTTTGCTTGGGAAGCATGATGTGCATATATATACCTGCGGACTGCTGGTTTTTTGTTTATTTTTGAACTTTTTAATGCGATTTATTGTGAAGATTTTGTCATAATTTGGTTATTTTCGCGACTTGTCGAATTCTTGCTCTTTTTCATGGAACATCTGTCAGGGACAAATTTTTAGTTTCACGCCAAGTTTTTTCATAGCAGCAAGCAGCGAAGCTTGTGCATATAAACAGATAATTTCTTCATAAATATTGGAAAAATTAACTTAATAATTTAAAACTTTGGCGCAAAGCAACCTTCATCTTTTGAAAGAATCCATCTTTGAAAGTTCATAATATATCGGGTGCCATGGCCTTTTTCGGAGAAGGTGGTGAGGGGAGAAAACCCTCACTTTTGGTTCGCGATCGTGTAAGAAGACCCGTAAATGGTATATCATGTGCGGAAACATTGATGGTTTCCTTTTTTGTGCAATGCTACCTAAACCGCAGCTCTCGTCCCGCCCTCGCGCGCCTACAGTTATTTAGAGACCCAACACCCAATTTACGTGCTCACAGACAACCCTTGCGTTGACTTATCTCTCGTTACTATCGTGACGTATGTATGAATTGTAGGCTACAACATCAACAATAATAACCTCAGCTGTTGTTTAGTCTACTAAAATTACGCGTTTAATGCGACAGGCCTCAAGTTACATTGTAAGGACTCAGTGCGGCGCTAAATACGACTACGCCATGAATGGTCACGGAATCTAAGTCAGGGGGGGTCGTCCCGACGTGTGGGGGAATTGAACTCACAAAACGTGAAAATTTCTAACTTTTTTGTAAAATGAATTTGATTGCGAAATTCTCATACTTTGGTCTGAGGAGAGCTTGTCCCGAATTTTTTCGAAATTTTAAGGGAGTTTGTCCAAACGTTTCGAGGGCTTGAACTGACAACAATGTTAAAATTTATAATTTTTGCCTAAAAATGGGAATTTTTGTAAAATTAGATATTTTTAGCGATTTTTTCGCTTGTTGCTCATTTTTGAAGCATTTTACGGCAATCTGGCAGTTTTTGAGTATTCTAGCACCTTTTTTCAGATCCAAGGAGGGGGGCTTGTCCCGATGGGTTATATCTGAGGGGGGACGTGTCCCGATGGTCATATCTGAGGGGGGGGGGCTTGTTACGAAATCTGAAATCTAGGGGGAGGGGGTTTGTTCATTTATAGAGCATGAAAATGTTACAGCTATTAGGGATATATAGATGATTAGTATCAGTGGCGTAGCCAGGAAAAAATTTCGCGGGGGCGGGCAATGACTTTTCGATTTTTTGAAATGTGTTAAAATAATTGCAATTTTAACGAAAAAACTACAAATATTAGCCTATTTTGTTCAAAAACAATCCCAATTTTTCACTTGAGCGGCATTGAAAATAAAATCAACACCGAAAATTACAAAATTGGTGGGCCGACAAGGTTTCAGAGATCAGCAAATTCGAAAACTGAGAAGATTTTCGACTGTACGTGCTGAAAATTCAGTGAAATTGTCATTTTTATTACTATAAAACCATAAATAAAATAAAATAAAATAAAGCCAAGGAAGGGATCCTTGTGTAAAATTTCAGTCGGAACAAATTCGGAAGGGGGGGGGGGGGAATTCCCCCCATTCGCCCCCTGGCCAACGCCCCTGATTAGTATCACCTTTTTTTATCAGTTAGGACGGGCTTGTTTCGATGGGTTAAGTTTTTTTATGGGGGTGGTTTGTGTCAGAATAACTAGTCTTGGGGCCAATTCCTTTACCTGATGAAACGGACTGGACTTATTTTAGTCCGAGGTTTTGGAGTAACAAATCGGGTTAAAAGGACTAAACGAGTTAAAATAAGTTAGCGGATTAATTTTAGTATGAGTCCGTTCCAAAACTACCACTGGACTAAACAGATTTAACATGCACACTTAGCATTAGCGTGCATAATGCATAGTTAAGTCAGTTTAGACCGATTAAAAAGCAGCGCGCTAAAAGTTAAGTCCATTTAATCCGGAGGTTTTGGAATGGCATTTTTCAGCATAATTTTTAAAGCATTTAGTCCGATTATAATTAAACCCCTTAATCCGGTAAAGGAATAGGTCCTTGGTCTGCCGGATGGGGTGCCCCCTCAGACGTCCCCATGTATATAAACTTGTGGCCTCAACTACTCGTTTAAGTATTGGTATACATACTGCCTAATTATGTCCTTTTTATCTTCAAGTTCTCTTTTTAGAATTGAAAAAGTCAACAAAGTTGTTTACCGGAGGTAATATTATTGTCGTCTTCGTATATATACCTATGTATCCCAGTCTATCGCTTCACGACTTCTTTGACACCTTATCTATAATTATTCCAGTGTAACTGTGCTTCATAAATGTTATTCGCTTTCACAGACGAATGGGGGGACTAGACCGCTAGAAAATTTTGGCAAAATAGTTTTGTATCGCTTTACTAATTTCGTTAGCGTTTTGTTTGTGTATTTTGTTGGTTGTTTATTGGCCGTGGACACGGACATTCTATAACTTCAAAACTTTACAGTTTAATGATTAATTGATTAATTAATTACCTTCAATATTTTGAGCAGGGCTGCTTACGGTAACACAAAATGGACTGTGGAGATGTGTGTAACCGTGTACACGTCAAAATACCAATGCGGTTATGGGTCACAGTCCACAGTGAAAGGTCACAGCGTGTACACGTTCAGAAACAGGATTCTTTATCTCGGATAGTATAACCGTTTATTGTGTAAACCGAAAGAGTGACGGCAACTCAGTTAGTTTACAGTAATGTAACGTAACGTAAGTACCTAGTCGTTACCTGTTACTCAGATTCATAGTGTGTGTTACACAGATCTTTTTTGGGGTAAGTGTGGACAACTGCTCAACATTGTTAATTTTGCTTACAAAATTGAAATTTTCCTCAAATACACACAGTCGTTAAAAATTTTGAGGTATATGTTGCGGATTTTAAAAAAATGCAGTTTGCAAGTCGCAAATTTGCAGTTGAAAACCACAAACGTTATAATTGAAAACCCATTATTTCTCCAGTTATTCAATATTCCTAAACATAGTGCGACTGGTAAAATTGTCGTAGCTTACTAAAGTTATTATATAGCATAACCAACCACCGAATTGTGATATGCTCATGGAGACGGAGTGAAATCAATGACATCATGCTCACTTTGGCTCAGTATTCTTTTGAAAAAACCTGCTTTAAGGCCTATTCACACGAGGGTGCATTTTGCTCCATGGCGCATTGCATGGCGTACGTCATGGCGCATGAGCGGGCGCACACGCACAGTTGCCTAGTGCATTGTGGGAAAGAATGCAGCAGGCAGTGTGAAAATAGAATGCGCCCGCTCATGTGCCCGCTCATGAGCCCTCGTGTGAATAGGCCTTTACACACAGAATATATATACATACGTATAGCGGCACCATGCTTATTATGAACAGTGAGCAGGAGTAAAAACAGCTTTTTGATGTCGATGGGCTATTAGGCTGTCTGATATTAGTTAGTGTTGTCACACAATCTATTGGTGGAACTGGCAGCTGTATTTCAATATTGTATTGGAAATACAAACTAAACAGCCATGTTAGTGGTCAGTTGCGACTTGTGCCTTTATATACACTGAGCAACCATGGCTTTGCATGGTATATTGCGAAGTATGTACTGGTACTAGGTCGTTTCGATAAATCGCTGCTACGATTTCTCAATTATAGCAGGCGGGGAAAAAGAACCCACCCCATTTTTTGGGGGAAAAAAACCCCACCCCAGTTCCGCAACTTGGGTACGTGGTACAGGTCTAAAAATTTGCCAGCGTATAGTACAGTCCCTGCAGGCAAACGTATGTAAGCGGTATCCAAAAGGGGTCTCGCTGGTACTTTTTATGAGTCAAAAATTTTGACCCTCCCATTTTTGACTCGAGATGGCTCCAAGGGAGGTGAATTTTGGAGTCTCATTTCTCAGCACTAAGAGATTCGAGTTCAAATGTAAAAACACTTTTACAGAGGACTACCCTTCCTCTATTCATGACCGCAGTGGCAGGTCCGTCCTTCTTTCGTACGAGGGGGGGCATGACCGAAATTAGACGGGGTAAAAAAACCCATGTGGGGGAAAAACCCACTTTTTGAAAATGGTCTGGTGATGTCGAAAAACCTAGTAGCTACCCCCAAAGACTCATGGTAGTGCAAAAAGACGTTTATTATTAGCACAAATGCGCAAACTGACACTTTCTCGATCGAATTCTGGAATGGTGGCCTAACAGTCGGACTTTGTCATTTTGAGGTCCTTTTGGGGTGGAAAGTAGTATTTTCTGGTACTATTGCCAGTTTTTTGTATGTTTTTAATTTTAACCTATTAATTTCTCTTGTTTAAACGCCAAATAACCAAATGAAAGTAAAACATGCCCGTCACGACCAGTCACACCCACTCACGGTACCCCCCAGAGGGTCGACGGCGTAAAAAGTAGCCATAAAGTGCAAATTTTGCATGCATTTGAAGCGTTATCGCAACTTTTTAGTTGTTTTCAACGTTTTCAGGCGAAATTAAGGTGTTTTGTTTTCAAATCTGGAAATTCAAAATTTTGTAATGGGCTGCGAAGGGCAGTTTTCAAACTTGTGTCCCTGGGGCCCCATAGCAAATCTGCGTATAGTTTTGGTATCAGGGGCCTCTACTACTCCTAATACGTGCCATAGCATTGAAAAACTACCGCTAACACACTTTTCGGGTGATTTATGGGATGGGTTTTTTCCCCCACATGGGTTTTTTTCCCCAAATGGGTTTTTTTCCCCGGCAAGTTTTTGGCTTTAGCGTTTAGAGCAAGGTTAGGCCTACGACAGATTTTTTTGGTTTCCCGTGAAAACGTATAGTCTATGAGCTACATGACGAAATATGAAAATGCGGGTTTTTTTCCCCGCCTGCTATAAGGGAGCCTATGGTAGAGAATATATGTAGTAGGTGGATCAACGCCGCATTTTCATTTTTCGCCATGTACACAGCTCTTAGAGTATCTGTATTTCTATAAGTTGTTTCGAGTATCCAAAAAATTGCTAAATATATGCCCCATTGTCCCGCCCCCCCTAAGATGACTGCTCCTCCCTCACGTCCCATTCCCCTTAAAACACAGGGGTTCTTTTCCTCCCCCACGCCGGTCAGCGCCAGGCCTGCAGCTTCTCTCTAATTGGTCGCATCGCAGCTTTTGTCTAACAGTACCCGGTTTATATAGACACACACGTAGCTTCAATAGGCGAACGTTGGGTGCTACACTAACCTCTGAAAGGTTAATCAGGGAACTGCCCCAGGGTCTCACCCGCATGGTCATGTCTTTGCTTATCTATCACATTACCTCAGTCTATCTCCACACGCTTTTGCTGTTTGGGGGGGGGGGGGGGGGGGGGGGGGGGGGGGGGGGGTTTTTTTTTTTTTTTTTTTTTTTTTTTTTTTTTTTTTTTTTTTTTTTTATTTATATATATATTTTTTTTTTTTTTTTTTTTTTTTTTTTTTTTTTTTTTGTTTTTGTTTTTGTGTGTGTGTGTGTGTGTGTGTGTGTGTGTGTGTGTGTGTGTGTGTGTGTGTGTGTGTGTGTGTGTGTGTGTGTGTGTGTGTGTGTGTGTGTGTGTGTGTGTGTGTGTGTGTGTGTGGGTGTGTGTGTGTGGGTGTGTGTGTGTGTGTGTGTGTGTGGGGTGTGTTATATATATATGTATATATATATATGTGTATATATATATATATATACTGAGGGATTATTCCTTTATCGGAATATTTAAGTACATAACGATAGTTAATAAGTAAGTACTAGACCGACGTTCAGTTTCGCAGATCAGACGAAACTATTCATATTTATACCACTCTGTTCGCGAATTAAAAAAATTTGACATGCATATGTAACATTCGCGTTGTATAATATTAGTGAATTAGTTTAACACGGCTAAAAAATCAGCTGGCTGTACGTTGATTCCGCATTTCCGCATTATGGTACTTGGGTTTATTTTATACAAAAACTACAAAATAGGTTAGTTGGAAGCATCATTTTGACTTTTTAATAAAATTAAAATAAACTTTTTTGTTTTCAGTCCGATAAAGGCATGCTCCCATTAGTGTTTAACTATGTCCGTTTTTTAGTAATTTAGTGTATAGAATAGTGGTGCGGGAAAAAACCCTATTTTCAACTTTTCGGGTCGTCCTGTGCTCCACATCATTCGGATCCATTAATGCTCGCGGCTGTTATAACGGCCATCTTTCGCCTAACTGTTGCACTAATAAAATAGATTCTAACTACTGACGTTTCTGAGTAATGAGTCTCGAAACCTCCGGGAAAAAAACCCTATTCGGGAAAAAACCCTAATGCGGGAAAAACCCTATCACTTTTTCTGGTTGTTCTATTAGCAGTGAATATAAACATAATTTCATCGTGTTCTACAACTCTTACGCTGCAGTATGGACTAAAAAACCCGTTTCTCCGACACCCATGTTACAATGATTCTTCAAAAATCGACCCTTTTTGGCAGAAATGACTTCTGCCCTAATATGCATTTTTCCGTATTTAAAAGCATTAACAACAGATTTTTGCGCTTATTACGTTAGAAACGGTGGACAAACACCACCCGCGTCTATCATTCTTGGATTTAAGTGGTACGCAACAGCTAAAACTTAAATATTGCCAAAAATGCCAAAATTTGGTGAAACATCACCAAAACAGGTTTCGTAAGGGGTGCCGGGGTATGGGCCAAAACGACAAAAAACGACGTTTTGTGGCCGAATAAACGGTTTCAACGAAGTCTACGCATGTTGTTAGCCCAGATGAATTCACTTTTGTAGCAACAATGGGTGGGTTAACTGGGTTTACCCAAAAATTGTTACGAAACAAAATAGGGTTTTTTTTCCCCGCAATAGGGTTTTTTCCCGCACAAACTTTGACCAGTCACAGGTCAACCACAACGTTTTTCACTGTTTTTGAGCTTTAGAAGTATAGAGGAAAGGTAACTCTCTTTGAAAATGCAAACGGCGTTCGTCAAAAGTGTTTTTGTGAAAAATTGACAAGTCAAAAATTAGGAAAATTTTGTCGCTTTGAAATTTTTCAACATGCGAAATCAGGGTAGGCGCGATAGCGCCTAACCCTAGAATCGGAACGAAACTCCACATTGCAGAATTTCTAAATTAATTTTTTTAATAACTAAAAATTTATGCAAGCAAACTGGTTTTAATTTGGTGTGTGCACGTGCCTGGGGGACGGCTACATGCTGGCCAAATTTCAGGCGAATCGGTTGGGTATTACCCGAGATATGAAAAATCGTCTCCCGCAAACTCGGATTTTTCCGTCTTTTCCGTTTTTTCCCGGCGACAGAACTCAAGAAATTCTTCTGAGCGAGGCACTTTTTTGTGTTTTTTATATTTGTCGTGGTCGGCAATAGAGGCATCATAAAGATTTTGTTCTAGGCTTTTGCCGTTTTGGCTCTGCTGGGAGGGGGGAAACCCCTTTTTTGGGCCTCGAAAAATGGCAAAGTCAAAAATAAACTCGAGCCGACTTTTGAGAAGTTACGCAAAGAGCCCAAGTATGATCTCTTGCATGCATGGTAGTGTAGTGGGGTTGTAGTGCATCTCCCCTTTTGGAGTCGATCGGGTGACTTAAGGCCTGGGGAGGGGAGTCGGAAGGTAACTCACGTGTATTATGGGGGTAGGCTACCTACGGGCACTACAGCCATGACGGTTATAGATGGAGGTCTGTCGTTTTGTATGCGAATATAAACCCATATACTGTGCATTACAGCGTGTTATTAGTTTAGCTGTCAGAATTACCTAGTAGCCAGAACTGGTGCACCCCCCTCTGACACCCTTGAAAACATGCTTTTTCATGACTTTGTCAATGTATAACGCTTTAATGGTTAATCATTCGTGCTGTATTGTTATGATGACGCAATAAATACGTGCAGGGGTGTCAGTTGATGTTGTTTGGTCAGCGTCGCGTATGGTGTTTCACTTTGGCACCCCAGGCAAATTGGCAGAAGTCTCAGGTCGCATCAAAAAGTGACCACCTAGGGTACTTTTGGGGTGGAAATTTTTTTTCGATTTTTTTCTTGAAATCCCGCATCTAGGAGTTATTTGGGCCCCTGAACACGAATCTGGGGTTAGTTTTTGCCTATCACCCCCCTGGACCCGCCTACACGGCCCCCTCAGGGTACCCCCCCTAGGGGGTCCTCAGGGGTCAAATTTTCGAAATTGAGATTTTGATGTCTCTAGGGGTAATTTGGTCCCCTGAACACGAATCCGAGGTCCATTTTTACCTAGGACCCCCCTGGACCCTCCTACGAGCCCCTCAGGGTACCCCCCCCCCTAGGGGGTCCTCAGGGGTCAAATTTTCGAAATTTAGATTTTGATGTTTATAGGGGTAATTTGCCCCCCTAAACACGAATCTGATGTACATTTTTCATACATGGGCAAGGTGGTTAAAATGAACCCGGGAAAACTAACAATTTCTTGCGCGGTCCTTCCATCCCAAGCGAACGGGTCCATTGCAAAAGGTATATAGTTAGTAGTCATTTAATGTAAATAAATTCACTGTCAGTGGCCCACCCAGAAAAGTTTCAGGGGAAATGACTCTCAGTTTTTGTTATGGGTTAAATAAAATGCACTTTTCAGTAATTTTAACAGTTAAATTCAATAAATTCACATTCACAACCAAAGAACACTGAGTCACACGTTGCAGGGGTCTGGGTGCAGCTGTCCCCAAAGAAAGATGTGAGATTTTTTAAGTTTTTAGGCCGAATTTGGTCAACTGGAGACGTATCATAATTTTTTTGCGACGAGAAAATTATAACAATGAATGGCAACGTCACATCAGACAGTGTATTACACATGAACACAGCACGATGTACTTGTGCATACATACCATAGGCTTTGATGCAAGATGATAGCAAGGAATAGTAAGCCATAGAGTTGCAGGGGTCTGGGGCCGCAGTCCCAGAAAAAATTTGAGAATTTTTTGCTTTTTAAGCCAAATTTGGTCAAGTGGAGACATATCGGAAATTTTTTCGACAGGGCAATAAAAACCAAAGGGGGGACCGCGCAATCAATCTAGAGTTAGACTGCGCAGTCATTAGGAATGCACAGTCTATTAAGAGTTGGACTGCGCGGACTATTTGTAGTTTTGGACTGCGCGGTCCAACTCTTATTGGTTGCGCAATCCTACTGACTGCGCATTGCGCAGTCTAACTCGAGTTTGACTGCGCCTGCGCAACTATTAATTGGCCGCGCAATCTTACTGACTGCGCAGTTTAACGCTAGTTTGACTGCACGATCAATATCTAGAATTAGACTGCGCAGTCAATTAATAGTTAGACTGAGCAGACTAATTGGACTGCGCAATCAAGCAAGAGTTAGACTGCGCAGTCAACTCTCACGTCCGTTATGCGCGTGGTCTGCGCGGTCCCACTCCGACCGCTGCGCGGTCGCGCGGTCCACCCGGGATAATCCCGGGTAAATCCCGGGTCTTGCCCATGTATGACATTTTTACCTAGGACCCCCCTGGACCCTCCTACGACCCCCTCAGGGTACCCCCCCCCCCCCCCCCTAGGGGGTCCTCACTGGGGGTCAAATTTTCGAAATTGAGATTTTGATGTCTATAGGGGTAATTTGGTCCCCTGAACACGAATCCGAGGTCCATTTTTACCTAGGACCCCCATGGACCCTCCTACGACCCCCTCAGGGTACCCCCCCCCTAGGGGGTCCTCACTGGGGGTCAAATTTTCGAAATTGAGATTTTGATGTCACTAGGGGTAATTTGGGCCCCTGAACACGAATTCGAAGTCCGTTTTCGTCTAGGACCCCCTGAACCCTCCTACAGCCCCCTCAGGGTACCCCCCATAGGGGGTCCTAAGGGGGTCAAAATGGGGCAAATTTTCGAAATTGAGATTTTGATGTCGATAGGGGGTGTCAGTTGATATTGTTTGGTCCGCGTGGTGTGCACTGGTCCACTTTGGTAGCCCTAGCAAAGTGCCAGAAAGGTCAATTTGACAAAATTTTAAAATATTTTCAATTTTTTTGAATAACTGAAAAAGGTTAGTTTGAGTTGCCGAACACGAATTTAACGTTACGTGGACCAAAATTAATGTGTTAACCCAAAATAATGACAAATACGAACAGGCCAATTGTGTACTGTTAGTGGCATTGTAGAAATAAGTATGTAGTGCAGCATACACATGCGCGACTATCACTTTTCAGAATTTATTATTTTCATACAAATATACAATTCAAGTGTCAGCTTCCTGTCGTCAAGTAAAATGGCTGCAGCGGAAAAAGAAATAGGATTATTATAAAAATGCCCTTTCACCAAGGGCAGCAGTGTGGGTAGAATAGGAAAGTTGGCTGATCTTATAGCGGAAAAATGCTAATAAGCTTGTCAAACACCCGGGACAAGTTTTGCAGCCGAATAGGGAAACTCAGCTTGCTAAATGAAGCGGACAAGAGTTGCGTCAGAATAGCAGTCGCCCGACACGTTAGTGCTTTCTGCACCCTATTCGCGCGAATTAATCAGCCATTATCATCATCTGCACTGTTGCCGGAAAAGTGTCATGTACTTCATTGGTTCTTGATGTTATTTACTAGGCAAGCTACATATGTCCTGAAAATCATTTTTCATCCATAATATGTATATAATAATAATCAATCGATCGCCATTCATTTTTATTGTTATATGTAAATGTAGTTCAAGCTTATATCAATTCTACAGTTATTTGTATTAACTAGAGTTATATGGTTGTATTGTAACATTTTATGATTCGTATTGAATATTAGTAGTTAATGTCTATATAATAATAATAATACAATGTTAAGTTGGAATACGCCATTACTCATTTGTAATTTTCGAGAAAGATGTCTATATACAAAACAAAAATAGATTGCGCGTAGAGAAATTTAAATGAAATATATACCTGTATGTATCTGTAGAGTATTAATACTTTATAATGTATACACCTGACCCTAAGTCCTGAGTGCTAGTAAGCGTGAAAAATGTTTTTCCTAATTATTCGCGCGAATAGGGTGCAGAAAGCACTAACGTATCGGGCGACTGCTATTCTGACGCAACTTTTGTCCGCTTCATTTAGCAAGCTGAGTTTCCCTATTCGGCTGCAAAACTTGTCCCGGGTGTTTGACAAGCTTATTAGCATTTTTCCGCTATAGATCAGCCAACTTTCCTATTCTACCTACACTGCTGCCCTAGGTGAAAGGGCATTTTTATAATAATTTTGATATTTCATAAAAAATGCTACAGGCCTCAGAACTGTACAAAAATTGGTGTCGTAAGTCAGTTTGGGATGAGCTTTCCACCTGCATACTCAAGAAGGGCCTATGTCTAAAGGTTCGGCCAGGAAGCACTAGGGTTTTTTCCCCGCAAAACGCGTAGGGTTTTTTTTCCCACACCACTATATTATGTTATATATTAATTAATTAAAAGTTGTGTGTTGTACTGACTGAGCTGAGGAATAATTTAGCCATTTGCTGGCTATGCGTTGCGTGGCCCGTGGATGTATAGACATTTAAATTAAATTTAGCAAAACTTTGGCAGTCACCAATTATTAGCACTAATGCCGCCAAGGTTAATTATGTAGTGATACACTGATACACATTACACACAAATATATATGCTTTCGTAACTGATGTTAACAGGAAACGCTAACCTGCAAAGTGGTTGAGGTTTGTTTGTATGCGGCGGCCGTATAAATAGAAAACGTTTAGAAAATTTTTTACATTGGTTAAATTTGGTCAGGTGTGGGCGTATACGAAATTTTAACGGGCGAGCTAGGAAAAAATGAAGGGGGTCGTTTTTTGTACAATTTGTCGGAAAAAGTGTGGGGAAGACTTTCCCCTAAGTCACATGTCTGGTGACTCAGACTTTGGCAAGACAGAATTATAAAAAAATGGGCAAACAAGATTAAACAAAACAAACTGTATGTACAGTTAGAGCTAAAATTGCGAATTCTAGCAGCAGAATATTCGTATTATGCATATATACACATACAGTAGCAGTTCTTGTTTCATGTTCTTTTTGTTTTTGATTTGTTCGATTTTTTCTGTAACTTCCGTGTTGATGCAATGATGCATAGTCTATGATTTTTTTCTCTGCTTTTTGTTCGTGAGTAAATTCATTCATTCATGCGTATATAATGTTAAGTATATTGTAGACGAAACTGTGAATGAAACCAGTGATGAAAATCAGACGCACAACCATACCAAGATCGATGTGGAGTTCAGTCATGTGACCTACGAATTGTCTCACATTAAAACGGACGATGAAGTCACCACCACTCTGCAAGAACAGCTGTTGCTGGTAGGCTGTCGTTAGTGATGAGTAGCATTCAACTTATATGTTTGTCTCATGCCATACTGATTATGCTAATTATGTAATGTGGGAATACCGAATAAATGACAGTGAAACTATTTTTGTAACTATTTTAGTAAGCACAGTTTCCTGTTTGTAGATTGTGACACATTAAATTATTTTGTTTTGTTCATAGACTAAAAATGATATGTACTACATAACTTTTGCACTTTTTTTATTGTTTTCTGGACTTCAATCTAAAAAATCTGGCGTAGAACTGGCATTTTCAGCCACCCCGAGGCGTCTATTGCACGGATTGGATAAGCACCGCGGCTTCGTGGCCCGCCATACCTGATCGCTTCATGGTGGAGATTTCTTCAAGCAAACCATCCGAAGAAAAATTACAAACTGGATTCACCAAGGTACAGGACTGGATATTTTCGTTGGCTGAAATTAGTGTTAGCATAATTAAGGTGGCGCTCAGGGGAACCGACTTTGGCGTTCAATTTTTTCAGCGATATTTTTGACCATAATGTCTTGAAGGAAAGTTGTTCAAAATGAAAATAGCTTTCATTTGATGTGCATATTGTGATAAAAAAATTTTTTAAATTTTTTGGACAATTTTGTAGCCGTAGCAAAAAATTTTTGTTTCCATATAAAATGATTACTCATATCATTGAAATATGCGGTTTCTTAGCTTTAAATTGAAGTATTAAACTTAAGAATACGTTGAAGTTTTGCTGAGTTATTTAGCCGTGAAAATAGCAACTCCAAAATGAAAAACCTACAAAGCTGATAAATCTTCGAAAATGTCAAATTTTTGATTTAATTTCTTAAAAAATTGAGTATGGCTTTTTGTAACTTTTTCAACGGAAATATGCAGTCCTAGGAAAGGTCTAATTTTTGAAAAAGTGAAACGTGTGGGCAAACCTTACATTTTTGCGTAGCGAAATCGACTACTTTTTTTGGACCTGGGTCTCAGCTGCCGTTTGCGATTGAGTTGAAAACTTGCACAATAAAAGAAAGAATATAAATGCAGACGTGAAAGTTTTTCGATTTTCAAATTTTGGTCCGCAGCACTGTTTGTAGTCGCTCAAACACGACTGAATTTTGAAAAATCGATTTTTTGCAAAATAAAAAATAAAAATGAAAAATCGAAGATCAATCACGTCTAGATTTTTGAGAGATCTTTTTATTGATACCAAGATCATCAAAATCGGTTGAAGTTTCGCTGAGCTAGGTCAAAAACAAAATTAGTGTGAATAGGAAATTCGACATGGTCATAAAATTTGACACATTCACATTAAAGTGCTGAACTGTATTGTAAATAGGTTTTTTTGATGTCTCTTTGATATACAATTAAAGTGGTATTGCTTTTTATTGCATGAGCTGAGCGCCAAACATGAGTTTTGTTGCTGAGCGCTACCTTAAGAAACATTTCAAAATGTTAGCATTTTCAGACCTAACTTGATCATTGGCCGGGTCTTCTAAAATTTCTTTACGGCTGAGCGTCGATTGTGAAAACTGAAAATTGTTAAAAATTACACAAAAACGGCTCCATAAATTTAAATAAGAGTCAAAATCGTTGCTTTTTGGCCAAAACGGCTAAAAATTGCGTCAGTCTTAATCCTGTATAGGCGTAATAATGTTTTATTAACATTTAAATGTAAAATCTACTGCATTAAGTAACAAAAGTAAGTCTGCGAAAAAAATTTTGATTTTGCGAAAAAAATTTCAAGCTTTTCGCAAAATTGCGAAAATTTGCCAGCGAAAAAAAACCCAGGACTGAATTGTTTAGTGGTTTAGTTGTAAAGTATGCAGGATGTACAATTAGATTATTTCATAATTATTTTTTTGCAACTGATTTGTGTGATGTTGATTTATTGTCTGATACATACATAAGCGTGGGGGTTTCACCCCGCCCCTCCGGAGGTCAGGCCCATCACTCTCCACACCCAAATGGCAGTTTGATGTCTGTCTGTCCATTCTGTCATCATGTTTAAGGGGTGTATACCCGTTTATTTTCGAAATCTAAACGACGGATGCTGCATTAACGGACAACAGCACTTGACCCATACATGTATTGGGGTCAAAATTGTGGGGGCCTCTGGCCAAATTTTGGGGACCCTCCCCCCCTGATCGACCTGGAATACCCAAAATTTTGCGAAATTTTGTAAAAATTACGCAAAAAAAGGGTTATTGTTTCTATGTGTTGCAAATTTTGGGAACCCTCCCCCGACTCCTCGATTTTGGGGGGGTCCCCCCGTAGCGATCGACCGGAGGCTCCGGCTCCGGCTCCGGCTCCGGCCGGATTTGAGCCTCCGGCTCCGGCTCCGGCTCCGGCAAAAAAAGTGCCGGAGCCGGAGAATTTTTCATTGTTGAAACTTTGCCAAAAAGTTCAAATTTTGAGAAACAAGACAAGGTTAACGAAGCGATTAGTCGATTACAATGCTTATAAATTATTGCCGGTCGCTAATGTAGGCGACCACCCCTCTCTACCATTATGTATTTATATTTTATACCATTACGTTCCGCTCTTTAATTTCAATTTCCTAGTAGGAAAAAGTTTCTGATACGTCTCCAATTAACCGAATTTGACTTAAAATTCAACTTTCTCATTTTTGGAAGTTGCCGCCTCCATCTTTCAAGCTACGAGACTTAGTGTGCATTCGACATTTAGCTTTGATGTTTTCCGCAGGTCGAAATTAGTGCAATGTTTGCACAATTTGTATGCGCTGCTATCTCGCAAATTTTTGTGTTAAAATAGCGAAAACTTCATTTTAAGCCTACTACAACAAAATCAAAAAGTGATTTCTTCAAAATCAAATTATTTCCTGGCTGCGCCGCTGATACAAGCGTAGATGACAGGAGTAGGGGCCGGGGGGCGGTACCCCCAGACATTAACATCAGTGTATCTTCTACAAAGTGCAATCATTTCCGAAGTTATCTACTTTTTGGGGATTATATACCCTTGTTGACAATTTCCTAAGGCTCGACTAAAAGGGGGGCTCAGACGGACCCTCTGAACCACCTCCTGAGTACGCCTTTGGCATCATAGTGCCATACTGGTCAGTTTGACAAAATTTTTGACTTTTATCAATGTTGATGACAAACTGTGAGATCTCAGTGACCAGTGGCCAACTTCTGGTTGGATAGGTGTGTAAAGACACTTGAATACAAATGGGGCGGGATTGTTGATAAATTGAAAAATGCTGTTTCGAAAAAAATTGCAAAAAATTTGGTCAAACATGGTCAACATACTAATTGAAATTTTTAAAAAAACACTGCCTCCGGCTCCGGCTCCGGCTCCGGCATTTTATATCCGGCTCCGGCTCCGGCTCCGGCTCCGGCAAAATTTTACCTCCGGTCATTCGCTATCCCCCCGTCCCCCCCCCCTCATGCATGTATGACTTGACCAGTTAATAAAACAAACAATGCCAGCTTTTGCAGCAAGAGCACATGCGACGTAAATATATGTGTTGAAATACGAAACGGAGCCATACAAGATTTAAAAACCTATATTTTGCTGCATTGCCGGACAACAGCACTTGACCAGTTAATAAAACAAGCAATGCTAGCATTTGCAGCAAGAGCAAACAGCTCAGAATTATTAAATCTGTTGCCTTGCGCGTAACCTGGCGCCTGTCTAAATACAAGACAAATCTATATGAAACTGAACAAACAGCAAAACAACCAAGAGCAGCTTAGCCAAAGCATCAAGACCAAGAAAAGGGCTGAAGATCTATTTTTTCAATAAAGTTTTTTAATACATGTAAGTAATAGGAATCAATTAGCGTCAATTGTCAATTGTTCTTCGACGGCTTGATAATTTTCTGCAATAAATTTAGTTCTAATAAGTTTCGTAATAATAAATTATTCTTCGGTAATAAATCTTCAGTCTTCAGTAGTCCACGTTGGTTCTCGTCCTTCTTTACCTTTATTAAGTTTAGTAGTTGGATAGGCAGTAATAACAAATTTTGGATTTGTATCATAAACAATCAGAAGCTAAAACATCACGTCAGAGTCATAAACTATTTGGTTGATAAACTTACCGTTATCCATCGTAAATCGTAGATAGACCGTGTGCCGTAAATATATGTGTTGAAATACGAATTGGAGCTATACAAGATGAAAAAACTTATATTTTACAATGCAAGCTAATACAGCACAACTGAAGAAAGAAGCTAACCAGCCCAAACCGAAAAGTAGAACTGGGCTGAAAATTGGATTTTCTGCGCTTATAAATCCTGCCAGTACAGTGCTTACATTTTGTAAGCCCCCCAAAAAAATCAAATCTTATTTTTGAAAACACCTGTCGAATTAAAAAAGCGTCCGTTTGACATTTTTTGTTTATTTTTGTGTTTCATTGAATGTTCAACGTTAAAAATCCGTTCTCCTTTTGACTGGTTTGTGGTCTCTTAAAATCATCGCTGTATTTCAGCTGATTTACGACAGTCAGGAAAAATTCATTGCTTTTGATTACAACAAGGACACCGCGATGCCTGCTTTCACGGATAAGGCTTCCACCGAAAGTGCCACTGTTCTGCACGATTTCGATAAAGGTTGTTAATAGAGTTACATTGTGTAAGCTTTTCGAATACTGATGTACTCATTAGTAGAATTTAGTGATTATGTATAAGCATAATATTTGGTTTATAATTCTGTATAAATTTATTGTCACTTGCTGAAATTCGGCGCAGGGCGCAGACTATCGTTATAATAAACCAATCGTTCATATTGAATGAGCTCCTTGTTTTGCATCGGTTATTCGTATGTGATTTTCGTATTCCAAACTTTGTCTTCGAATTCAACTCTAAAGAAACTACTACTTCGAGGTAATAATATTTTTCCATATTGTAATAATTACAATTATAGTGGTGTGAAGTAAGATAGGCCCCATAGAGTACTTAAAGGGATTTACGACAGCTCATTGTCGGCCCAGTAGCTCAACGGTAGAGCGCTGGTCTGCAGATCCAGAGATGGGTGGTTCGAATCCCCCCTGGGTCATTCCGATGATGATGCTGTCTTTCTTTCGGTAAGAATCCCCCCTCCCTTTTTTGACATGGCAAGGCCGCCACGACGAACCTTGGAATCTCCTGATCGCAGAACTGAGTCAGGTAGCGTTAGGTATGGGTTGTTGGGGGACATACCCCCTTGAGTGGCATGGGCAGAGTGGTGGTTAGAGTATATGGAGGAATTATCGCCGAGGTAGCTTTGCAGTGGAACCGCTCCTTGTCCCGGCTAGGAGTGAGAGCTTATCAGTCCCGGGCAGTGTTCGCAGAAGAAGATGAGGCCAGAAAAAAAGGACCTCGCGACACTTGCCTTATAGAGAAGATGAGAAAGAAGAAGAGAAGGTAATATAATAGGGACGGCTCCCGGCGCTCCTCCACCCCGGGTGCCCATGCCCCATAGATAGTGGTAGTGCACGGCCCAAGGAAAAACTTCGGGCCGAAGTTTACTAGAAGGGGAGGGATGTGAAGTAAGATAGGCCCCATAGAGTACTTAAAGGGATTTACGACAGCTCATTGTCGGCACAGTAGCTCAACGGTAGAGCGCTGGTCTGCAGATCCAGAGATGGGTGGTTCGAATCCCCCCTGGGTCATTCTGATGATGATGCTGTCTTTCTTTCGGTAAGAATCCCCCCTCCCTTTCTTGACAGTGGTGCAAACTGTAAAGTTTCTGGAACCGTTTTTAATTTTTATTGATTTTTTAATAAAGAATATCCTTTTGAAAACGAAATAGTAATGAATAGTAGTAAATGACAACACCATCCCAATGTACTGTATAATACTGTTCTTGTGTATTATGTACAACTCTTAATCTCTGAGTGTTCAGGCGTGCAATATGTCAATCCGATATCCGGCAACGACGACTGCTTGGTCACCCATTTGTCGTCGCAGATTAATGACGGCAAAAGCGCCGGGCGTCAGTTGCAAATGAAGTCACCGAAAGAACTGCTGTTTGGGCGAAATCAAGATATCATCACACCATTCCAATACGTGGGCGAGGTAGGCGTCTAAATCAGTGAGTTTCTGTAGACCATTGGGGCATCTAAATGAGGCTAGACATTTGAGTTGTGTGAATAGACTCGATGATTACTGTTAAATTATTGTCATATATAGTTAGGTTAATAGGAAAAATGTACAGAATTTATAAAAATACTTTTTGGCGAAGTTAATTTTTCAGCATATTAATTACATCATGGCCATATTGATATTATAATCTGTTTTGCAAATTAGTAATTGGCTGATCGCGATGGTTCTGCGCTGTGGCTTGACCGTTAAAACTACTAGACTGAGGGCGACATTTGTTAGGATGCAGTATGCACTAATTTTAAATTTTCACGCTGAAATTTACATTTTGGCATCAGGAAAATTTTGCTCAATATTAACAATGCTAGTTTGTCGTTTTGGCAACGGTGCTTCAAGTAGATTTTTTTAGCATTACGGATATCACATTTTTTACAAAAATGGCTAAATTTATAACGCTAGAACAGCCAAACCTATACGGAGAATTGTTTGTGTTTCAGCGTCAACTGATGGACGGCCCAAGTGATGTTTGGATTGCCCAAAATGTCACCAGCACTGGCTCTGTGGACACGTTTGAAGTCTACTTTGACAAGGTATTTGCGGGGAGTCTAAAGAAATTTATTTTGAGAACAACGCCTGAGGTACTATCTTGACAATACGGTCGTAAGGCGTACTAAAGGTGACCAGCATTTGCTGAACCCTGAGACAAAACGGTAGCGTGATTTTTGTGATTACTCGCTGTACTCTTGATGCGTGGAATAAGTTCTTTTCGTAATACAATCACGTGTTTCTTTTTTGTCTCAGGATCCTGCATTTTTTGGTTAGACTTTAGTTTGTCATGAGTTAGTTTGAGCTAGAGTCGTTAAGTCTACGAATCTCTGCATGAAATTAGACATTGAACTAACGTCTTCAAATTGTTTGGTAGAGTGGCGTTGCCTGTGTATTTTGTGTAAGATTGTATTTTTGAATAATGGTAATTAATTCGATTATAAAGCGTTTAATATAATTTTTTTGGAAAATTTTCAATTATTCTGTTCCTTTTGTTTCAGAAGTCCAAAATGCCGGTGGCGGTGGCCTATTACTTCAAAGTGAGTGTAATTGATAGAAGATACGTGTAGGCATCGAGATATCTGGTCTATTGAATTTTTTGCGTCTATAGTTGAGGAAAACAGTGTGTGACCCACGACGATTACTCTATAAACAGCAATCTGTCTAAAGTCTGACAAGAAAAAGCTGCGCCACTTACTTCTTTTAGTGACATGACTGTCTGTCTACTAATGGACGCGGCGACAAGAAAATTTTTGTTTACTAGTTAAGTTAATAGGTAGTCGCAGTTTTCCAACGTGTGCTTAAAATTTCAGGAGAAAGGCAAGAAGCAGGAACTGCAAACGTGGGATCATTTCCACGAAGTGAAGCAGTGCGACGACAGCAACATGTTCTGCTGGTGTTCTGTGGACGTCACTCGCTGCCTCAACGCTCCTTCCGAAGGGTTCTTGGCTGTTTCTGTCGGTACGTGTGACATTTTCCAAATAAGTGTCCATTAATACAGCTAAATATCTCACTAAGTGTCAACAAGATGCTCTTTTCCTAATAGTATTCGTATAACACAACTTGTCTCTTATCTTCAATCTAGCATTTTGTCTGCTTTAAGGTTTTTATCTACTATTTTAACGAGAGGGGTACGCCTTTTATTGTAATGAATTAAAGTTTTTTATGTAACCAGGTGGCAGATATGCGCTGCAGAAGTACAAGACAAAATGTTAGACATTACCAGTTATCCACCAGAACATATTGGGAGTATTTCCACAACGTAGCGTCATGTTGATTTTATCAATTTCTAAGATCAATATTTTCAAATCAATCGGCACTTTGAAGTGTTTTAACTTTGAGTGGAAACTAAAAGTTTAATTTAACTGTTGAAAAAGCCAGCAATCCAACTAATTTATTTTAAAAGTCTCATTTTTGGAAGATTTTTTGTGTTCCAGATATTGGCAAGGATGTAGCGAAAGTGGGCGATGTTTTGCGCAAGCAGCAGTTCATCATTCCTGCTGTGCGCAGCTCACTGGCCAAGACAGCCGGGGTGAAGCCGTGGAGGATCAGCAATGTCGCTGTAAGTCACCTCCACACGAGGATTAATCGTTACTTTGAATGCTCCAGTCTATCACGACCTCACAAGATCCCGTGAAGCGGTTTTAGTGGTAGTGAGTGGCCTAATAGATCTCATCAGCTTATTGTAACTATGTACTGTTACGGTATAGTTCTCGCTATATTGTGTGACTGTGTGTGTAGTGTACTGACTACGTTGCAAAAAGCCACCTCAACACTGACACGCCATGTCAACAATAACTTGATGACCCCAATCATTTTGAGGTGATACCTACATTGCATTGCATTGGCATATTATTCTCGAACCCGAATGCGCCTAGTGCGCAGAAAGGTGGATCACACCACGCCCTTTTAGAGTCAAGTGAATCAGGCATGCTCCGCCACTTGGGCTGCGTCCAAACTCCATCGATGGCTTTGAACGCACCTGTGTCAGACGATTGCCTACCTTTTAAACCCCCTATCACTGTATCATTCAGATATTTATTACAATTTTGCCAGTCAATTGTTTGCATGGATCATAGTCTGCATTACTTTAGATCGGTGCCCGACCGGATAATCAGACAGCTCTATTCTTCACCGTCCTGGAAGGGTCCACGGTGGCCACGCCCAACATCACCGTCAACCAGACCAAGGAAGTCAGTCTGGCCGATGCCGTGAAAACTCTCAATGACACCCTGCTGAAAGGCGATCTGACCGTATCAGTGGTGGCTCATAATGTCAAGGTAAAAGGAGGGGGGGGGGGGGGTTGGTTTCCTTAGATGAGTTTGGGATTGAGTCGGGTAGTTGGTAAAACTACTGTGAAGGGTAAAATAGATTTTTGTCCAAAAATCGTTAGTCTACTGAATTTCACGTTAGTGTAAGTTCGTATTTAAGCCATGTGATTATATATCACAACGGTGATGGTATTTTACTATTTTTTATTCCGAGTCTTGACCAGAATGCGGATTGGGTTGATTTAGGTAACTAGTTCAGATTTAATTGTATTAAACAAAGGAAACAAAAACTAAAAGCAGTAAGTTTTAGATGGACAAAATACAACTCAGCTGTGATGTTTGTCGAAAGCTATGAACGAACTATAAGCAAGGCCAAAAACTATTTGTACAATTTTAGTTGGACGTCGTCCTCCAGAAGAATACATTGGCTTCGGATATTCAGTTTTTCACAGCCAAAGGCGGCGCCACTATTGTGAAATATACCAACAATAAAGGTAAGTTGGTAATTTCACGGGTATTCTGGTGACTGTCAGTTTTTGTGGAAAACAATGTCTGTAGTCTGTACTGTACTATATTGGTGAGGCGTGAGACCATGAGATATATTCGCAAGCGGTGATAGATTCGCTTATCGAAAACTTCCAAACGAAACGCCCAATTTTTCAGTGCGAGTGCTGTGTTATTGTAGTAATTAAAAAGCACGTTTTTGGGTATAACCAGCGAGCTGACTGCTTTCTTGCCGCCTGTAGCTTATGCCCCAAATGCGAGCGTATCTGACTAGTGACGTGACATGTTTCTGACATGTTCTCAATAGTTATCATCGATCGACTCAGATAACCTTTGTCTGAGATGTACACAGATGTTATTTAGGTTTACCTTCGTTAGTCCAGTCGGTAAAATCACAAGCTAGTTTTGAAACTTCTGCACCTATTGTCAAACAGTCAACCGCGTTGCTTATTTTTTCTGCCGTTTTAGGCTCAATGGCTGCGTTAGCCATTTTCATGTTGCTGATTGGAGGAGCAATGGGTGCGGGAGTGTGTTGGTACAAGTGGAAGCGGAACCAAGGAATCGCTTATCATGTCTACGAGTGAAGCTGTGTATTCCATTCACATGCCTGGATGCCTGTTTGTAGTTGTTTGTAAAAGCTGGGTTTTCATTGAGAATTAATAAGCGAAAAATTGATTTAATGGTTCTATTCTAACAATGACGGGAATGCAGAACAGCTGTGATTACATCAGCTATTCATTAAATTTATGGTTGAATATTCATTCATTAAAATAAAATGCAGATTGCTGAGTGAAGTGCTCATCTGAACCCACTGTTTCGGTTTGAATTATTAAAACCCACTGTTTCTGACAATTACAAATCGGACACCTCGTATTTGCAACACAATATTTATTGTTATACAAGATAATAATATCTCCTTCTGAAACTACGCGATTTAAGTATACGTTTTATAATTTTATACCATTGTTTTGCTTCAAGCAATGCTGTGATGTGTAAGTAAGGTTTTGTTGTATGTTATTGTTTTCTGTGTTTGTTTGTTAAAAATCGGTAAGCGACCTATGCAGACATTTTTTGGGTCGATTTATACTTTAACACTATGTCCGTATACTCATATTTAAACTAAATTTAAGGTGTTGTACGTGGACTATGATTATTCTTCTGTTGCTACTTTTTGTTAAACATCCCATAGAAAGTTCTAAAAGGTTGCATCCTTATTAGTGTGTTTTTATATTATTATCAGGTTTATTTTTACTAATGCAAAAACTTTGTATGGTTTGTGGGCAGAGAAAGAGCTGTCTCTGATCCTAAACTAGCTTTCTGTCCATCGTTATGGTTCAAATGCAACACTGATACTGTATACAATATTATTCGGCCGCGTCGTGTTTTCTAACATCCGTTTGACAGTAGCCATGGATTACAATTCGGCAGAATACTCGTTTCGGTCTGGCAGACCACGCTACACTGCGTTCAAAACGGATTTTTTCGACCAACGCTCTACTGTGTAAAACAAACCTGTAGACTATTCACTATTGGGTGAAGGCAGGTGGAGTGTTGTCTATCAGACAAATAACGATGTTACTCAATTTTACTGGTTGTTGTGTATGTTGGTTTTTACTACTTCCGTGAATTGTTTTGCTTATTGTGATATAGATGTGTACCTCAGCTATTTCGAATAGCAGAGTTAGCCTCCGCAGTTTCATTTTGTTTTGAGAAGAAAATTTCCCTGAAATTAAGCTTTACGGAAGGTTTTTGTTTACGTTTTTCATAATATCAAAATCTCATTGAAAACTTATTGCATCACACTTTTTTCTGGATTTTCAAACTTAAGTTGATTAAGCCCCGAGCGTAATGCCCTTATTAAATATTGAAAGCTTTTTCAAGGTTAGCTTAATGAAGTTGTTTAGACTATTAGTAGGGTGAGTAATTAATATGGGACCTTTTTGAACCCGAATGAATCATTTTAAAAAATGATACGTACGTGCACATATCTGCAATCTGCATTGTATTTTTATTTTGTGGTGTAGTCGGGTACGATAATATTATATTGTCATAATTTGTTGTCACTCTCATTTATTCTCGTTTTGTTTTTCATTTTTTTATTTCGTATTTATTTTTGTTGTATTATGCATCACTAAAATTTTCACCTAACTTAAATTGTTTATTGTTTGCTTCATTTGAACCGTAGTTGATTCACTAAAAGTACCACTGAGCAGTGGCGTAGCCAGAAAAAAATTTCGGGGGGGAATGACTTTTAGATTTTTTGAAATGTGTTAAAATGCACTTAATTGCTATTTTAACGCAAAAAACGACACATATTAGCATTTTTCGGTCAAAAACAACGCTAATTTTTGACCGCAGTAGCATCGAATGCAAAATCAGAGCTCAAAATACCGAAAATTACAAAAATTGTGGGCCGACAAGGATCCACAAAACTAGCAAATCCACAAACTTTTCAAAATTTTTGACATTAAAAGCTGTAAATCTACTGAAAATGTCATTTTTGTAACAATAAAACAGCTAAAACTATACACTAAACAGTGTATTAAGCAAATACCTAGTGTACAATGCAACTATATGCACATACACATGCTTTCATACAAGACAAAGGCAAGGAACACCAAGCCACAGAGTTGCAGGGGTCTGGGGGCAGCAGCCCCCAGGAAAAAAATTACATAGGGAATTTTTGGATTTTTTGGCCAAATTTGGTCAATTGGAGACGCATCGGAAAATTTTTCCGGCCGGCCCATAAAAACTAAAGGGGGGACCCTTGTGTAAAATTTCAGTCGGAAAAAATTTCGGGGGGGAATTCCCCCCATTCCCCCCCCCCCTGGCTACGCCCCTGCCACTGAGTATTGTTGAATGTATGAACAAGTCAGTGTAAAGCTTGACTTAGATGTGTTATTTCGGCAAAATAGAAAATTGTAAGGAAAAATTCTGCTCGCATTTCATGATGCCCTAGTACTGTGTAACAAAACTGAACTTCATAAGAATATAGAGTTAGTGTTTAAATTATTCGGTGCAACTTGTAGTAGCAGACTAGATACCAATTTTTTTAAGTTGACGCATACTGATATCACCTATTTTATTTAATGATACCAAGAGTACATAATAGCTTCTCACTCTATATAGAAGAAGAGTGAGACACTCTTCCTGCCTGCCTGTGTTCTAGCACAGGCAGATGCGCTGGTCGTTTTCAAGCTACATGTTGACATTCTATGCAACATGTGACTGGCCAATCAGCGTGTAGATTCCCTGCGTAACACACTTTAGTATATAATCGCTGATGCGTTGATAAGCATTAAGATAGGGATAAAAGCTTAATAACTCATTATTTTTTCATAGTCTGCTTGCAAAAACTTTAAAAAAGATTTGTAAATACTTCTAGGAATATTTTGGCAAACTTTCAGCGAAATTGATTGAGAAACTTTTGAGATATAAACTTTACTGAATTTCTTCAAAGTTTCTCAATCAATTTCGCTGAAAGTTTGCCAAAATATCCCCAAAGGTATTTGCAAACCTTTTTTAATGTTTTTACAAGCAGATTATGAATAAATAATGAGTTATTAACCTTTATCCCTATCCCGTTTTATGATTGGAGCACGTGCACAGGCGTCTGCCAATCAGAGAACAGAAGCTCGCTTCTGATTGGCCAGTCACATGTTGCATAGAATGTCAACATGTAGCCTGAAAACGACCAGCGCATCTGCCTGTGCTAGAACACAGGCAGGCTGGAGAGTGTCTCACTCTTCTTCTATATAGAATAAGACGCTATTATGTACTCTTGATGATACATAATGTTTATTGTTCTGTTAATTGGTGGTTTAGCTTATATTTTCATAATTTGTGGTAATCTCGTGTGGCACTTACTTAGATGTTATTATTTTAGAGTTGGTCACCTTATATATTATTTTCGTATTCTTATTTTAATCTCATGTGACTGATGGGGATGGTTCTCTAGGATTTGGAATATCGTGGGGAAATTGACTAGAAATTTTTTTGATACCATGCTTTTGCAGGTCGCTAAGTTTTAGTTCGTAAACAATGTCGGCCGATTAATATGAAAAACTGGAATGTCAATTTACGGCTGTCTAAATCTAGTAGGGTTCGTGACTAGTTGGGTATGTAATAGGGCAAAAAAGTTAAGCCAATTTCATTTAAGTTAAAGTTAAAGTTAAAGTAAGGCTCATGGGGTAATTTAAGTTAAAGTAAGTCCAAAATCACTGACTTTTATATAACTTTTTTAAAATAACTTTTATTTAAAGTTAAAGTAAGGGTATTTTTATTTAAGTTAAAGTTAAAGTTAGAGTTTCACCCCTAACTTTTTTAGTTTAAGTTAAAGTTAAAGTTTAACTTTTTTGCCCTAGTATGTAATACCAAAAGAAGATATTATATAGTGGACCGGGGTAAAAAAAACGAACGACTAATTCCGGGGCAAAAAAAACGAAGTCAATACCACAGCTCAGATAAAACCTGTTGGGCTGATGTTTCTCCACAGTGACAAGTACTTCAACACTACTCGGTATCATAACCAACAGGCATTTCGGGCTGGCTGATTTGAAGTAAGGCCAGTTCAAATGCACCTACCCCAAAATGTCCGCCGATAACTTTCCGGGCAATCTCACGAGCTTTGCTCTGCCTACGTACTGCGGTGCCGTGGGCTTGATTTATGTATATTAGGGGGGTGTATAGTGATGTATCTATGCGCATGCGGAATTGAAAACCAGCACAGTGTATGGCGGGTTCTGTACAGTGTTCGGTTTTTTGCCCCGGTTTAGAGGGGGGGTGGGGCAAAAAAACGAATGCAAAAATAGTCATGGAACGGTTTTTTCTCGCTTTTCCTGCACTATTTGTGTTTTTTGCCGGCTATTAGACACATCCCAGTCGCATTATTTTATTACTTTACCATATTTTATATGTAGTGAGGAAAAACCCTTCGGATTTAGCAGTGAAGATCCCCATTTCGTTCGGCGACCCCTTTTTCCTATAATCTCCAATTGTTACAACAGAAGTTGCCTAATCTGAGGTAGGGACAAGCGTAGACTACAATAAAACCAATTGTTTGGACGCGAAACGTTGTTTTTTGCCAATTGGTCCATCCCGTGATACCCCTTACGAAACCTGTTTTGTTGATGTTTCACTAAATTGTAGGAATTTTTTCGTGTTTTACTGCTGTTCAACTCTTAAATACAGAGTCGGTACATCCGGCCCGTGTTTGGGCACAATTTCAAATGTAATAGACGTAAAAGCTAAAAAAATCGAAATTTGAGCAATAGCTCCATTATGTCCGACAGGGGGTAAATTTTGAAGAAATATTGTGAGTCACATGTGTGTCATAGAAACAATTTTTTTAGTCCACACAGCAGCTAAATGGTTGTAAAACATGATGCAATTGTGTTTACACTCTTCACGAGCAAATTTCTCGACGAAAGTGGTTGTTCGTTTTTTTACCCCGGTCTTCGTTTTTTTTTACCCCATCCGGGGTAAAAAAACGAAGCTAATTTTTTAAGCTAGCCGGTAAACGGAGGCTGCAGGCCAAATTTTTTATGCTGTATACAGTCTATAGCACGGCTCCCACATAACTAGATTACTTTTTGGCAATCAGCAGTGCCATGGACAGCTGCCTAGAAACTTAGGTCGAAATTCGTTTTTTTTACCCCGGTCTACTCTATATATATATATATATATATATATATATATATATATATATATATATATATATATATATATATATATATATATATATATAAATTTCTATTAACTTAGGTACACAAAGAGGTCCAATCAATTGTGGTACATTGAAATAACCTGGCCTAAAGATGTATTTTGAATAACTGTCTCTGCAGATGTGAAAAGATGAGTACAGTCAGGAACCTTAAACTCCGCCTTAATGACGATATCTTTCCTTACGTACTAGCTGATATGACGGAAAGAAGGATTTCAATTCTACTTCAGACTGCTTGCAACGATGGTTAAGCCGCCGTTAGTGTGATCTCAGATCTGGGTGACGGATGGAATTTAGCAGTGCATTAAAGCATTAGACTGTGTCGTGTGACATGGACGAGTGCAAGAGGTTTTTGGCAATACATCGTCAAAATAATCGCAGCAAATAAACAGTAAGCAATAAATCCAGAAAGAAGTTGAAATAATAGCGATGACCTCTTCTTCGTAAAAAAATCACCACCACTTAGTTTTATGAGCTTACATTTGATGGAAGACATTGCATACGGGGAATATTCACTACATCTCCCCGTTGAGACCATCCCTTGTATGTACTTTTTTATTTGCACCGCTCTGTCATTTCGGTCTCAGTCACGCATTGGAATGTGTATGCTGAAACAGAATTTTTATTTAAAGACAGCTAAATTTATTGATGTAGAAAAAAAATTGTGAATAAAGAAATGAATACTTTTTGAGATGATTTTTTGTTTCGAACAAGATGTTTAGATGACAATTATAAACCATATGAGTTTAACCGGTTGTGAAGTTCTCCCTAAGTTGAGGAAATGCGTGATGTCTGTAACTGTGTATACAATATATTTTGTATTTAAGATTTGTTCACGGTGTAACCTAGATTTTTATTAGTTAATTGTTTGCTTTTCACTATGTTCTCTGTTTCAAGATCACCATGCCTTTTGTGTAAACAAAACGGAATTCAGTTACGCGGTTATTTCTTTCGCTATCAGTCATGAATTTGCTACTGAAACATTTAATCTATTTTTCTTGTAAGAGGTGATATTTTCTTGAAATCTGAAAAATTATGTCCTGAATTTCATTCAAGCCACGTTACCATATGCTTTTATTATCTACATTTCCTCTAGCTAACTGTTTTTCATTCCATGCGTCCTGATTTCCTTAATCTAGCGAATAAAAGTTACTGAGTTTTTTAAATTGTTTGCTGTAGATTTCAACACTTTGAGTAGTGCTGGGCACGGTTACACGGTACGAACAGTGTACACGCGTGTAACCGTGTACACGTTAAACTTAGCGTGTACACGGTTAGGGGTCACTACCCGCGGTTACTTAGCGGTTACAGCGTGTACACGTGAAGACACTAACGGCAGATAGTGTAACCGTTTACTCTGAACGGATAGTGTAACTGGTTACTCTAAACGGATAGTGTAAGCGGTTACTCTAAACGGATAGCGTAACCGATTACACTATCCGTTTTCCGACTTCGTGTACCCATTAAGAAAAAATGTTCGTTTAGGCTGCTGGATTTATGCAAATTAGCCTTCAACCGTGCGCAAGTGTTTTGCAACGTGCGTTACTTCATAGTACAAACACATGTGTGCAAGATATATTCTTCAAGATATATAAAGGCATTTGCATTATACTGACAACTCAACATTGTCCCAGTACCTCAAATGGTAGCTCGCTGGTCTGCCGATCTAAGAGATTGGTGGTTCGCATCTTCCGTGGGTCATTCTAATGCTGATACTGTCTCGTAAAGAATCCCCCTTTGTTTAGTAACCGTGTAACCGTTTGTTTAGTAACCGTGTAATCGTTCACACTGTTCCTAACGTGAACGGTGTAACCGGTTACACGCAGGGGTGGACGCGGGTCGTGGGTACCCGCGGGTTGGGTTGGGTTGGGTCGGAAAATTTTAGCCGTGGGTCCACCCGCGGGTACCCACTTCAGGCTGCGCGGGTCGAAAAAATTTTTTCTGACCCGCGGAAACTGGAACCTGAAGAAATTGTCCACAAGAGTGCCCCCTTGGTTTTTATAGCCCGGCCAAAAAAATTTCGGATACGTCTCCAATTGACAAAATTTGGTCTAAAATTTTAAAAAATTCTAAAATTTTTTTTCTGGGGGCTGTCGCCCCCAGGGCCCAGACCCCTGCAAACTCTGTGGCTTAGTATTGCTTGTTATTAACTTTCATGAAAGCCTATATATATATGCTTGTCTACTAGAGTACATTATGCTGTATTTACTTGTCATACTGTCTGATATGAAGTTCCCACCTTTTTTTATTTTACCTGTCGGAAAATTTTTTTATTACGTCTCCAGTTGACCAAATTTGTCTGAAAATTGAAAAAACCTCCATTTTATCTGGGGGCTGCGGCCCTCGGCCTCAGGCCCAGACCCCCGCAACAGTGAGTTTATTTAATTTAAATGACCAAATTTACATTTCGTTATGTAAGCCACTTCGCCAATAAGTGTAAAAATAATTGGATTCTGGGGGCTGAGGCGCTCAGACCCCGCAATAGTGAGTTTAAACAAGTGAGCAAAAAAGTGGACAAGGTGCGACCCCCCCTTTTCAAAATCCTGGCTACACGCTTGTGTATAAAGTACGTTATGGTTATAGAGTGGTGGGTCAAAGTGGGTCGCGGGTTGGGTTTTACGGCGCGGGTTGGGTCGCGGGTTACCCACGAGTCTAATTTCGACCCGCGCCCACGCCCACCCCTGGTTACACGGTTAATATCCGTGTTAACGGTTACACGGATACTTAGCGTGTAAGCGGTTACACGGATAATTAGCGTGTACGCGCGGATAATAGCAGTACCCGTTAGTTAGCGTGTACACGCGGTTAGTTTAGTACTTAGTGGCCTTCGAAACGAACCGTATACACGGATAGTGATTTTGTAACCGTGTCCAGCCCTATTTGAGTCGTGCTTGACCTCAGGACTTGGAATACTTGGCGCTTCACGTTACAGTGCGTATAAATTACTCAGTGCACGCTACATCGTGCTCTAACTTACACTAATTACCTATACTTGTCCGGATGTCCGTAGCAAGTTGTCCGAGAGTGTCAGGATCAGGAAAGACTGTCCGGAAGAGTATTTGAATTCAGTTCAACTTTTGTCCGTGTTCGTAAGCAACCAGCCAATCAAGTAAAAGCTTTTGTGTGTGTGCGCATAACATAGGATTCCTCCGCTTTCGTTTCAGACAACCTTCCGGATCCGGGCATGGATACGGTACGGACACTTCCGGATTAGTATGAACTAGGCTTTAAGCCCAGCCTAAGTCGATGTCGAACCCGTGATCGCATGAAATAGGTACAAAGAATTTTTCATTACGATGCTCATCTCGTC